>CM022944.1:85743913-86021305 GCA_012931725.1 Litsea cubeba
TTCCTGCTTCGACGGCGGAGGCCAGGTTTGCAAGCGCATCTGCATGCGTGTTGGTATCTCTGGATATTTGCCTGACCTCGGCTTTCTGGAAATGAGAGAGCAGTTTCTTCGCAAGGGCTAAGTAGGCCGCCATCCTGTCGTCCCTGGCCTGGTAGTCTCCAGCGAGCTGGCTAGTTTACCAGTTGAGAGTCGCTGAAGATCTCCAGGTGCTGGGCTCCGAGGATTTGGGCGCTGTTCAACCCTGCAATTAGTGCTTCGTACTCTGCCTCATTGTTAGTCACTTTGAAGTCCAGGGTGAAGGCCTGCTCTATGACCAATCCCTCTGGCGATTGGAGAACTATGCCGGCGCCAGCTCTCTTGGAGGTGGACGACCCGTCGACAAAGATCTTCCATGCCGAGGTGGGAGACTGCTGGACCTCTGTTTCTAATGGCTCTTGCCCTGTGCCCCCCAGTGCCGTGCCGAGCTGGGTCGGAGCCGGGTTGGGGGAGGCGAATTCGACAATGAAGTCTGCCAGGATCTGGGCTTTGATCGCAGTTCGGGGACGGTACTGTATGTCATACTGCCCCAGTTCAACTGCCCACTTTGATATGCGCCCTGAAAAGTCAGCTTTCTTGAACAATGAACGGAGTGGGTGCTCCGTGATCACCACAATGGTGTGGGATTGAAAATAATGGGAGAGCTTGCGGGAGGCGGTGACAAGAGCCAACGCAAGCTTCTCCAATAGGAGGTACCTGGTCTCGGCATCGAGCAGGGTCTTGCTCGTGTAATAGATCGGCTTTTGAACTCCCTCGTCCTCCCTAATGAGGACGGAGCTCACTGCGTGATCCGAGACCGCAAGGTACAAATACAGAATCTCCCCCAAAGTTGGGGTGGAGAGTAAAGGTGGTGTCATCAAATAAGTTTTGAGTGCGGCCAATGCCTGGTCGCACTCAGGGGTTCACTAGAACTTCAAATTTTTCTTTAAAAGCTGAAAGAAAGGCCTGCACTTATCTGACGACCGGCTAATGAAGCGGTTGAGTGCTGCGGCCATTCCTGTAAGCCTCTGAACTTCCTTCGTGGTGGAGGGACTCTGGATGCCCTGGATGGCAGTGATCTGTTCCGGGTTGGCCTCTATCCCCCTCCGCGTCACCAAGCTGCCGAGGAACTTGCCAGAGGCTACGCCGAAGGCGCACTTGGAAGCGTTTAGCTTGAGCTTGTAGGCGCGAAGGATGCCGAAGACTTGGCCGAGATCCGCCAGATGGTCGCTGGAGCGCACAGATTTGACGACCATGTCGTCGATATACACCTCTACCGATCGGCCGAGCTGGGCCTGGAACATCTTTGTGACGAGGTGCTGATAGGTCGCCCCCGCGTTCTTCAGCCCGAAGGGCATCACCTTATAGCAGTATGTGCCGCGGGGGGTGATGAATGACGTTTTCTCCTCGTCAGGCTCATAGAGCGGGATCTGATGATAGCCTCGGTAGGCGTCAAGGAAGCTCATTCGGTCGTGACCAGCGGTGGCGTCGATCAGTTGGTCAATCTTTGGGAGGGGAAAACTGTCCTTAGGGCAAGCCCTGTTCAAGTCGGTGAAGTCCACGCACACCCTCCACTTCCCAGTTTTCTTCTTGACCACCACCGTGTTGGCCAGCCATACCGGGTACTAGACTTCCCGGATGGCTCCCGCTTTTAGCAGGTTGTCGATCTCCTCGACGACCGCATCTGTCTGCTGCAGCCCGGTCCTTCGGGCCCTTTGTATTACTGGCTTGTGGTCGGGGTCGACATTGAGCTTGTGGCACATGACCTCGTGGTCGACCCCAGGCATTTCGCTTGGGCTCCAAGCGAAGACGTCCACAATCTACATCAAGAACCGAGAGAGTTCGGCCCTTTCTTCGTCCGACAGCTGGGTGCCAATCAGGAAGAACCTGTCTGGGTCTGCCGGGTCTAGCCTGACCTCGGCCAGGTCCTCGATGCTCTTCTTCTCAGGGTCCCGGCCGATCTCATCGAGGCCCTTCTCGAACTCGGCCAGGTTGACGCGCTCTGGCTCCTTCACTGCTGGGACTGCGGCCAGCATGCACTGCCTGGCCTGCTGCTGGTCTCCCTTCACTGTGATGACTTCCATCTTGCCCTCCTTGTTCTCAAGGACGAACTTCAGCTTTTGATGGAGGGAAGAAGGAACTGCCTCTAGCTTGTGGAGCCACGTTCTGCCCAGAATGACATTATAGGGAGAAGGGGCGTCCACAACCAGGAAGTCGGCCAGCACGGATGCTCCACCAACTTGGGTTTCCAAGGTGATCCGACCCTTGGGATAGACTGGCGTGGCGGATAACCCTAGCAAGGGTGCTCGGACCTCCGTGAGGTCTGCTTCGGAGAGTTTCATCCTTTTGAAGCAGTCGTAGTAGAGGACCTCGGAAGAGCTGCCGGAGTCGACGAGGATCCTCTTCACGGTGAAGTCTCTCAGCTTCATGGTGAGGAGCAGGGGTCGTTGTGAGGGACCTGGACTCCCTCTAGATCTCGATCCGAGAACGAGATGGCGGGTCGGTCGCGGCGGGCTCTCTTGGATGCCGGAGCGAGTTCGGCTTTCATTATTTCTTTCCCGTGCGAAGCCCGCCTGGCTTCGGCACGGGTCTGGGAGCTTTCCCGGGACGAGGAAGTGGGAGCTGAGGACGCCAGATGGATCACGTTGATGATCTTCTCTGAGTCCTCGCTGTCTGGAGCCTGGGCCGTGCTTTGGTGAATTCGGCCCTCGCTGCCGCCGGCATCACCTGCCTTGATAAACTCTGGGATGTGGCCCTCTTCGGCCAGCTTCTCCAAATACCCCTGCAAAGTCCTGCATTCTTCGGTCTTGTGGCCGTTGCCCTTATGGAAGGAGCAGTAGAGCTTGCTTCGGGGGCCTTCGGTGGGTTCATTCTTCATGGGCGGAGGATACTTGAAGAACGGCTTTGATCTGATCTTGGTCAGAATGCGGTAGATCGGCTCCTTGAAGACGACGTTGACGCTCTGACTGGCGCTGGAGGGAGGTCTGGGCTTCCAATTGCCCCCAGACCTGGACGACGAAGGCTTCGCCGAACTGGAGACCCAGGCCCGCTTGGGCTCCTGTTTCTGGGAGGGCCTCCCGCCTCTCTGCCGAGGTTGGTCATTCTTGGGCTCCGGATGCCCGTCCTGATCCCTGGCCCGGATCTCGTCTTCCTCCCGGGTGATGAAGCGCTTCACCCGGGACATCAACTCTGGCATGGACTCTGGCGTGTCCCCGGCCAAGTCCTTTCGCAAGTCGATGCCGGGGATCAGGGCATGCTGGAAAGCGTAGATGGCTATCCCTTCCCTCGCGCCCTCGATCTGGCTGTAGATCGCCCAGAATCGCTGGGTGAACTTGGCGAGGGTTTCGCCCTGCTTCATTCTCAGGGCGATGAGGTCCCCTTCCTTCTTGGGGACGACGGTGTAGGCTTGGAACTTCTTCAGGAAGGAGAGCTGGAGTTCCTTCCAACTGGAAACCGACTGCTCCGGGAGAGAGCAGAACCACTTCAGGGGGAGGTCACCCAAACTGGAGGAGAAGATTTTGCAGTTTAGGTGACCCTCGTTTCCCCAGATGGACATCTTCTGGGAGAAGTGTCGGAGGTGTGCAGATGGGTCGGACAGTCCGTCATAGGGGACGAACCGCGGGACGGAGAACTTCTTGGGCAAGGGGGTGTGCTCGATCTCTTTTGTAAAGGGCGAGCCCCCGAGATCAGTGTGACCACAGATCTGCTTCTGGTCCCGCATGTCCAAGTTGTGCTGGAGAGCCAATCTGACACGTTTGTCGAATCGCTCTTGCTCATCGTCCTTCTCTGGAGTCTGAGCTCTGGGCTTCCGCTTGGGATGGCTCGGGCTACGACGGCTATGAGTTCGGCCGTCGCGGCTGTGGTGACTTCGGCTGTTGCTCGAGCCTTCGTCACGGATCTGGCTCCGTTTCTGGTCCAGATGATTTCTGAGATCCTCGCGGGGAGGCTGGGCTGCCCTGCTGGGAGCGTCCTTCTTTTTCCCTTGAGGCTCAGAGACCTGCCTCAAGGAGGCAGTTTGCACTGCCCTCAGCTGCTGCTGGAGCTCGCGAATCATCCGTTCTTGCTTCTGGAGTTGCTTCTGGAGGAGGGCAGCTTCGGGAACCTCTCCAGGGGGTTGAGCATGGCGCGTTTCTCCTACGGCCACGGCTTTGTCCTTCCGGGGACGCTTATGCTGACGCTCATTGCGTCTGGGTGGCGCGACTTCGTCCGCTGAGAGCGAGGCCTCGACTCCCTCTTGGAAGGGGATCTCGACAAAGAGTTGGGAGCCCAGGCGGCCCTCGCCTGCGGATGTGCCTTGGACCGTACGGGAGCGCCCTTGAGGAGGGACGTCCGTTGGCGGTGGTGGCAGCTCGAGCGCTGCTCTCGACGATTCTACGCCCTTCTTAGCTTTCGGAGGCATGGCTTCTGAAAGGTTGAGGTTAAGAAGGTTGGGAAGGTTTTGAGAGGTTGGGATATTACTTTCCCACAGACGGCGCCAATTGTAGGTGCAGAAAATAATGACCCACAATAAGGAGGGAGCCTTATAGGACTTATCCGAGAAGATGATGGTGACTGGGAATGACTGGATGCCGTCCGGAAGCCTGAAAGGGAATAGCAAACGGTCAGAGGACCCTGGCCTGGGCGGCGCAAGGCTCTCCGATGCCAAAGTCAGTATGAGAACTGGAACAATGGAAGGAGAGGAAGAAGAGAGGCAGAGTAAGGGCTCTGTGTATGAAAAATGGCGTACCTTAGATGGTGGGTTGAGCCTCTATTTATAGAGTTTGGATCGTATCTTTGGGAGATATTGTGGTGTGGGTCCCGTGATTTGACTGGGAAGTCACGATCAGCCCACATTGCATTAATTGCGGTCCAATCCAGCCCACTATGCATTAAATGCCCGTCGGGTCAGCCCACATCGCATTTAATGCACGTCTTGTTGGGCCAGGCCCTGTTGGGCGCCTTTGGCGGTAGGGGTACCAGCGGATCTGCCCTCGGGCCCTGCCCTGATGTGGCTTCAGCCGCTGGATGCCGCCCTGTCAGGGATCTGGCGAAGATTGTGGGCGGCTGGATGTCGCGTCTGTCCCACTAGCTCGTGCCCCTATCCCTCCACGTGCCTGATGACGTGGGGGATGAGGGGCGCAAGTGAAGGCTCTTGCTTCGGCTTCTGTCCCGGCTTCTTCAGCCGAGTTGGAGTTCGCTGCCGGGATGGCACCCGGGGTGGCTCAGCCGAGGTGGAGCTTCTTGCCGAGGTGACGCCCGAGGTGGGCCAGTTCGGCGCTAAGGGCCCGGAGCTGCCTGACTTCGGCCGGACCTCTTGTCCTGGTAGCCGGGGTGAGCTTCGTGCCACGTGGATGGCACGCGGATGGCACGTGAGAGTGCTTAGTCTCATCTGATGGCTGTGATTAGCTTAATCCTGTGGTTCTGGAAATCTCCCCACACAAATGAAAACCCAAATCTATGGCTGAAGAGAAGCTCTTCACAATAAGATAGATGAAATGTGGATTGAAAAAGCTTAGTACATTGCCCGATTTAAGCTTCTAGAAATTGATTTCAAGCAAAAAGGAAAAAAAACAGAGAGAGTTTGGAAGTGAAAGCTTAAATGAGACAAGTAGAGAACATCTGGGATGTTGGAAGCTTGCAAAAGATAAAGTTGAGGGAAGAAGATGAACTTGGATCTAAGGAATCACACATTCCCAAGACTCTTAAATGGAAGGAGAAACGGTGAAGAGATGAGCTCCAGAGAGAGAAATGAGACAGGGAAGTTCATGTTTTAGGATAGCGTTTTAACATGAATTTTCTGATAATTGCAGGAAAGTCCAAATTCTTATAAGAATTGTTAGTTTAGGTCTTTTGGGTAGGAAATGAGTCTAAATGGGTTAAAATGAAATCGGTCAACACATGAAGTTGATTGGAACGAAAAAATATAACCAAGGGAAAAAATTTAAAAATATAAAAATAATGCAACACTTCCTATAAACTGAAAATTACAAAAAGTTCCCAAAACTACCTAGTTTGGTTTAAAACTCATTTAATCTACATAATTGATTAGACACTAATCAAGATTAACAAGGGTCGGGGTCTTACATGTGATTTTTTAGCTCGTGAGAAATGAAATTCAAACAATATGCCGAGGAGAGAAAATCAAAATATATTGAAATACGCTGGCACACTCATGGTTGAGTGTTGTTGGCACCTTTGTTTCAGACACATCACTAGGGGTCAATCCTTGTGCCCTCAAGGTAGAAGTATCACTCCTGATCCATAATCCAACATAGAAAAAAATAGAAAGGAAGATATTGAAATACAATAAGTTAATAATAGGGATCCAAAGTAATAGGGAGAATGAAGCACAAAATGATCATTGTGTCTGAAGAGAGAATGAGTTCTCTTTTATTTCTTATGGGGATAAGAGAGAACACAATTTTCAAGGCCATGAGAGAAAATCCATTTTTTTAAAAAAATGGTGAATATGTCCTTGGTAGAACAGATTTGGAAGAAATAAGGGGTTCTAGGACTCCGAATGGACATGTGCTAGACACAAAAGTTGTTGGTCATGATGAGATCTATTTTTTTCAACCCAAAATGATAATTTTATAAAATTCCAAAAATACCCCTGATTTTACCCAAATTTCAAATTAGGCCATTCCAACCGAACTTGGTCCAAAATCTCTCAAAACTTCCTAAAACTACTCAAACACTATTCTCACCCACGAAACCACTTAATTAATATCTAAACACGCACGTTTAACAATTAAGCATAATTAATTAATGCTAATCATGATAATTAGGGATCAAGATCTTGCACATCTTAAAAAAACGTTGATGAAGATTTAAATATTTCAAAAAAGTATAAAACTCTCAGGATTTATATCAATCAAGTCATCTCCATAACTTTTTTGAAAAATGACAAAAATACCCTTCACTATGATAGGTTTTTGTATTTTTTTAGCATTTCTCCTCCCTAAAATGACGATCTTGATTTTGATGATCATAACCATTTAATGAAGCTAGTTTTTTAGTCATTAGAAATCTCCTTTTTTTAGCCATTCATAGATAAAGGTAGTTGAAGTGGGCCCCACTAGGTCATTTGGTTGACTTGATCATTTTTCTTAAATGATTTATTAAAAGAAGATTTTGAAAAATGACATAAGGGTAGTTTTGTCATTTTTTTTATGGAGAGAACTTGATTGAAACAATTATGGAAAAATTTTATACTTTTCTTTTAAATACTCAAATCTTTATGTGCTTTTTTTAAAATAAGATAAAAGTTTTATACCTTTTTGAAAGGGGTTTTTGCCAAAAGCATCCTCAAATATCCTTATACCTCCAATAGCATCCTTAAATACATGTAATCCCAAAAGCATCTTATACAGCAAACTTTTTTTTTCTAGACCAAATTGCCCTTCACTTCACAGTCCTCGTGGGTTCGAGACATGATACTCGTGAGCTCGAGACTTGACTCGCGAGTTAAAGACATAATACTCATAAGCTCAGGATTTTGTGTCTATATATGTGTCCAACATCATTTAGGAGCTTGAGTATTAATTGAACATTAACATGATTAAGTCGCGATGACGAGAAACAACTTGCGGTGTCGAAAAGAGACCTAACAGCTCAATAGCTAAAGTTAACAAAAATATGGTACATGGAAGTGCATTTAGATTGACTAACAATTTTGAATATGAAGGAATGAATTTTGTAGTTGTATGAGTTCAACCATTCTATTATGAGTTTCTTTAATAATAAATGTAGTCACCACACATTCTCTAAGCTTAATTTGTGGAGATTTTGCTAAAAAAATCTAAAATTTTCATTTTTACAAAGAAATAACACAAAGTTAGTGCTTCACTCTATTGCATATTCATAATCCTACTTTTACTACAATCATGGAGTCATGGAGAGGATTACCTTCAAAATTGAGGATGTATTTTCTCGATGTTTATTGCTTTAGAATACGAGTTTAAAATAAATGCTAACTACTTATGATGTCTTGAATAAACTACCGAGTTCAAGAACCAAAATAAAAATAATTTTTTTCGAAATACTTCAATGCGCGAATTGAAAGTTCGAGATCCTTACCCTAGAGTGGGGGGGGGGGGGGGGGGGGGGGGGGGGGGGTGTGAATAGGGTGAGCTGCAAATAATGACCAACTATGTCCAATTTTAACTTAATTAAAATCAACTAGTCACAAATGATGATTATCAAATAAATGCGGAAGATAAACAAATCAATCACCACAAGCCATTCACCATTACACAATGATTTATAGTGGTTCGGCCTCAATGCCTACATCCACTACCGGCTTATGTTCAACACCCCACCGGATAACCACTAAGTATGCTTGTCAAAAGGCTAAGCAATAACCTCTATAATATGCTTTCCAAGGATAAGCAATAACCTTACAATGTTATTTTTCTAAGCTAAACAACAACCTATCCAAGATGCTTTTATAGGCTTAGCAAGAACCTTTACACAATGTTTTTCTTAGGTTAAGCAATAACCTTTACAATGATTTTCTTTCTCAAGAAAGTGTCTAAACACTTAGAAGAGAAATAAATTAAGCTCTAATACAATGCCTCTTAAATAGGCGAATATGAAAGTTAAAATCTAGCTCATACAAAACATTATGAAAATGCAAAGATGAATATTCATTAAATGTGTGTGTGAATTCTTCAATCAAGTTTAAAATGAAGTTCAAACAATTTATGCTAAAAAGCATTTGAAAGTTAAGACACAAAGATTTGATTGAAGATGATGCTAATCACATGTATAAAACTAACTTGAAGAAGATATGAAAATCAAAGATTCAAGTTGTATCAAAAGTTATGACTAAACATGTAATGCAAATCCAATGTTGTTTTTAAGGAACAAGGTTTAACTAAAGTTCAAATGATTGAAAACAACAAGGAAGGATTCAAACAAGTTAATAAAACATGCTACATAAGAAATCAAAGATTTTCAAAAGCATGATTACCAAAGATTGAAATATGGCTTGGTTTGAATCAAGAGGTGGAATCCAAAATAAATGAATCAAAGATTAAATAAGGTATGGATTCCACACAACATAGTTAACATGCTAGAAAATATTTTTCAAAGGTTTAAAACAAAGCATGAAACATATGGAAAAGGAAATTAAAGCTTACTAGAATTTAACTTCTTGTAATCAAGCTTTAGCTTTCCATTTGGACCAATTAAGCTCCCTTAATACATTCCCTTGGCTTGGGCTCTTAAAACACCAAAAATGGCCTCTTCAATCATCAAAAAATACTTTGGAATGAACTTGCTTTTTATAGAAAAAGTGGTCCAACGGATACCTGTCGGTCAGCCGACAACAAGGTGTCGGTCGACCGATGGCCTAACAGTCTCTTTGCAACGGTCATATTTTTTGAAAGTTTTCTAACCATTTGCTTTTTGTCGGTTGACCTCCATTTGTTGGTCGACCGACAAGGAACCGACAGCACATAAACGTTTGAAAATGATGCTGTCTGGTTTTGGAACCGACAAGGTCTTGATCAGAGTTTTATGCACTGTCGGTTGACCGACATTAACCGACGAGCTGACGGACCGAGAAAATATGAAAATGAAGCTCTCTGGAAATGGAACCGATTGAGCCATCAGTTGGTCTCGGTTCTCTTTGTCGGTTGGCCGACATGGACCGACAAGCTGACCGACAGAGTGGTCAGACTAAATTTCTGAGTTTATGAAGGTTTTGAAAAAGTCTAACTTTGAAACCACTTTGAAAACTCATATTTGTAAGGTGTTTTTATAAATTGTTTTATCAAGAAAACATGATTAAAATCAAGATTTAAATCAACCAAAAAGAAGTTTTAATAAATCATGACAAGGTTAATTCAAAGGAATGATTCTCAAGATAAAACTTGTGAAATGTGAAACTATGTGATGAGATGAATATGATGCATATGCTAAACATCAAATTGCAAACAAGCTAGGGCCTAACAATCTCCCTCTTTACAATTTGATGGCAAACAACACTAGAAAAAGACTAGGAAACATTTAAGAATACATCACACAAAAACTATTCATTTCACAACAGTCCATTCATTCTTCATTTTCTTGATCTCCATTCACTTAGACTTCAACTCCTCCTGAGTTGATCTATTTCTTCAATCAGATGGCTTGGCTTCTTCATTTGTTCTTTCTTTCTTCCTTTGCTCTCCCAGAGTTCTAGCTCTTCTAGCTCTCCCCCATTGTTCTAGAAATGGTGTTTTCATATTTCTTTTCTCCTTTCTCCCTTTTTCTTTCTTTTCTCCCCCATAGTGTTTGCTCCTACATTTCTTTCTTCTTGTCTCTATTCTCCTCTTTTTCTTTCTTTTCCCATTGATGTTTTCTCCTCTTTTTCTATCTTCTCCCCCATTGACATCAAATTGCTAATAATCTGCAAATAAGACTCATATAAAAGCAATATACCTTTCAAAGTAGCATAATATTGATAATCTTAAAATAAATGAAAGAGAAGACAACATTTAGATGGCTCATACAGCAAAATATGTCATTCATTTAAAGAAATGTAAAGTCTTACAATTGATAAATGACATAAACATAAACCATCCATAGACATTAAAGAGAAATTTAAATATCATCCTTAACCAAAACATTCCATCATTCTTCCCAAAAATAAAGTACACCACCAAAAATACACCAATTAAAACAAAATGTGTGGTGACAAGAAAAGTTGGCTCCTAATCTGAATATGGATTTAACTTGAAAAGAACTAAAACAGGGGCTGAAATGACAAGGAAAGTTGGTTCAGGCAATCTGTCAAACACTTGGCAGGCAGAAATTGATGTTGAAAGAAATTGCTGAACATGGCTGTTTAATCTTAGACAAAAATGTCTACAAATAGTCACTGAACAATCATAACTCCATATAGAATGAATGGAGATCTACAGACACCCAAACAGAAACTTGATTTCAACATTGGATCTGCCAAAATAGTGTTGGATACCGCGATCACTGAGAGGGGGGGGGGGTGAATCAGTGATTTCTAAAAACAGGTCCAATTCAACAAAAAACAAGTCAAATCACACAATGACACCAGATTTAACGTGGTTCACCGAAAGGCTACGTCCACGGTTCAAAGACTGTCCGAACACCAATCCGGGACAGATCTGAATCTTATTTAGTCGCACCAACGACAAAGAGCACCAACCCTTAGTTTTAGATAGCACCAACTATCTAGGAAGCACCGACTCCCTTTACAATTTATCTGCACCCACAGATAGGATCACCAAACCCCAGACACCAAGCACCAACTTGATGTGAAAACAGAATGGAAGATAAACTCTGTCTACAGCCCTTCCCCTCTACAATTCTCTCTCTCTCAATCCCTTACAAATTGAAATTAAAGCATAAACAGAGAGACACTTAACTCATGGACGAATCACCATCTTCTAGAGCATAATCTCGTCCACAATTGCTGTAGAAAACGTCTGATAATGCAGCAACACAGCAACACAGCACCGGCACTCTTCTTCTCTCCAAAACTCTCTCTATTTTTTCTCTAAAACTCTTCTCTTCTGGTGTCTCTTTAGAACGACCCATACATGCCTTTATATAGGTTTTGATAACCCTTAATTGTATTTAAAACGGGCTACAATTCGTTTAGAAAGAGTCCCAAACAAATTAGATAAGAGTGCTGAATTTTCGTGCAAAACTTCTAATTCTGCGCAACTCTGGTTCCCGTGCTCGGTCGACATCCTGGCTTGCTCGGTCGACCGAAGACACTGACTGGAAAATAGACAATTTCGAGCTCGGTCGACATCCTGGGGTCCCGGTCGACCGAAGACACACTGTGTCACGAAAATAACTGAGAGGTGCCTTTTTCTGTTTCTGCATGTTTCTTCTTGCTCGGTCGACCGCAGAAGGAGCCCGGTCGACCGCGTGCTCTGCTTCAGGAATTCTGAATTCCTGACTGTTTCACTCCTGATTCTTCTTTTCAGATCTATCAACACTAGCCTTTTAACATCTCGTTTGTGACAATGTTTTGACAAGAATTCCAACTCAAAACAATACTTGAGATGCTAATTTCTTCAATTCTTCAAAGACTAATCAAGTCATCTCAAATTCCAACAATCTCCCCCTTTGGAATTGTTGGCAACACTATTGGAACTTCAACACTTTCAACTCCAGCTTGCAGCTCTTCCAAGTTCTTTTCAACACTCACTTGGAACCAATTCTGAAATTCTGAAATAACAACCATGCACTGTCAACAATCTCCCCTTGCTATCATAGCATAACATCTCTTCCTAGCTTTCATAGCATAACATCTCTCCCCCTTTGACAACAAGTCCAAAGGGACCAAACCGAGGAGCGAATAGGATATTCAATGAATGCATTGCTCCCCCTTTCAAGCACAACTCCTACGGTTTAGGAGAGTGAGTAACTCCTAACTTTTTCCGGAGATACTCGAAGACTTCCTTTGGCAGAGGTTTCGTGAAAATATCAGCCACTTGCTCAGTTGTTGGAACATATTCCAACTTGACCTCTCCATCAGCAACTTTATCTTTAAGAAAATGATAACGAATTGCTACATGCTTTGTTCGAGAGTGCTGAACAGGATTTTTAGATATATGAATTGCACTCGTGTTGTCACATAGGATCGGCGTAGGATCCGTTGTAGGAACTCCTATATAAAGAAAGAACTTTAGTTCTCCAAGCATCGACATCTCAAATTCTTTCTTCATCTCTTCAGCGAAATTCCTGCACATCTCTTCATCGTTGCTACCAAAGATTATGTCATCAACATAAACGATGACAACCAGCTGTTTGCTTAATTCAGTTTTGACATACAGATTGCTATCAACCATTCCTTTTCCAAAACCGATCTTGCGGAGATAGAGATCCAGCCTTGCATACCATGCCCTTGGCGCTTGTTTCAGTCCATAAAGAGCCTTTTTCAACTTGCACACTAGATCTGAATTTTTGCTGATGAGAAAACCATCAGGTTGCTCAATGTAGACTTCTTCATCAAGTAAACCATTCAAGAAAGCTGACTTTACGTCCATCTGAAATACCTTGAAGGTTTTGTATGCTGCCAATGCAAGAAACATACGAATAGCTTCCAGACGAGCTACCGGTGCAAAGGTCTCTTCAAAATCTATGCCTTCAACTTGAGCATAGCCTTTACAAACCAACCTTGCTTTGTTTCTAATGACTTGACCATCTTCATTCAGCTTATTCCTAAAGACCCATTTAGTACCAATAACATTCTTATCAGTAGGTCTAGGAACAAGTTCCCATGTGGAGTTCTTCTCAATTTGCTCCAACTCCTCATGCATAGATTTCAACCAACTTTCATCGAGACTGGCTTCAGCCACAGTCTTGGGTTCAATGGTGGACACAAGTGAGTAATTGCTAACTACACTTTGTCTAGTTTGAACGCCTGCCTTAGGATCTCCAATGATTTGATCCTTAGGGTGTTGCTCTACCCAAGTGCTGTGCTTCTTAGGTGAAGTATCTTCTGAGTCATCCTTTGATTTCTCAGAATCATTAGATTCAGCCATCTCATCATCAATCTCACTCGAGTCCTCATAAACTGGACTGTCATTATGAGTTGCATTCTTTGGTTCAATATTCTCATCTATTCTCACATCAGCACTTTCTATGATTTTTCTGGTTCTTTTGTTAAGACACCTATATGCCTTGCTAGTAGAGGAGTAACCCAGAAATATACCTTCGTCAGCTCTTTCTTCAAATTTGCCCGGATTTTGTTCGAGCCGCTTGATGTAACACTTGTTGCCGAAGACTCTGAAGTGCTTGATTGTTGCTTTTCTTCCAAACCATAGCTCATAGGGAGTTTTGTCTTCATGTGGCCTGATCAAGCATCGGTTTTGAATGTATACGGCCATATGAATTGCCTCTTTCCAATACTTGTCAGCCATCTTGCTTTCACTTAGCATCGTACGAGCCATCTCTTGTACGGTGCGATTCTTCCATTCCACTACTCCATTTTGCTGTGGAGTTCTAGGGGCTGAGTACTGTCTTTGAATGCCATGATGTTCACAATATTTAGTGAACTCTTCAGATGTGAACTCGCCTCCACGATCAGACCTTAAAATCTTGATACGTTTTTCCAATTGATTTTCAACCTGTGCTTTAAACACTTTAAAACGATCAAGTGCTTGATGCTTATGCTTAAGAAACAATACCCATGTCATACGAGTATAATCATCAATGCATAACATGAAATACTTATCTCCATTGGTGCTTTGAGTTCGCATCGGTCCACAGAGATCAGTGTGCACTAGCTCAAGAGGTTTCTTGGAATGATGCTCCTTTGACTTGAACATAACCCTCGTTTGCTTTCCCTTTTGGCAAGAGTCGCAAATGGGATTGGAAGGCTTTTCAACTTTAGACATGCCTCTTACAGCCTTTGAATTGCAAATCTTTGACATGTTATCAAAGCTTAGATGCCCAAGGCGTTTGTGCCACAACCAACTTTCCTCTGTCCGACTCATCAAGCAGGTCTTTTCAGCTCCATCTGACAATGTATAGAGATTTCCAGCAGTTCTTGATCCAGTTGCCACTGTTTTGCCGTTGCTACTCTTCTTGATGGCAAACCCATTCTTTGTGAAGATAACTTCGTGACCCTTGTCACAGATCTGGCTCACACTAAGCAGATTGTGTCTCAATCCAGACACATATAAGACTTCTTCCGATCTGATCTTGTTTGCCATAAGCTGAATAACACCTTTTCCGCAGATTTTGGCACCATCATTGTTGCCAAATTTCACTGAACCGCCTTCATAGTGCTGTAATTTGATGAATTTCTCTTTATCACCAGTCATATGGCTTGAACAACCACTATCAAGGACCCATGGTGCTGCCTTCTTTTGTGCATTGAATGCCATTTGCACAATGAGAGATTCTTTGGGACTACCTTCCCTTTTCTTTGCCCTCCATGCCTTAACTAACTTGGGTTTCTTTTCAACCTGAAATTGGTTAGCTATAGGCAACCTACAATCCCTAGCCAAGTGTCCATAATTATGACACATATAGCACTCAATTTTGTGGCTACTTAGGATTGAAAAAGGATTCCTAGTCACAAATGGGCTGTTTCTTACATAGAATTTGCAATCAGCTCTTTTATGTCCAAACATATTACAATGAAAGCAATAACCATAGAATTTGTATCTTCTTTGTGGCTGGTTAGTCTTCATTACCTTTCTAACAGGTATGGACTCCTTTCTAGGTTGAGTGGGCTTCATAGAGTTAGAAGGTGCAGTGACTTGCTTCACAAACTCTTTCTTTTCAGGAGGTGCAATCTTAGAGGATTCTCCTTTCTCAAATCCTAGACCAAATCTGAAGTGGGCTGGTCTTTGAACTTTCAGTAGTTCATCGAGTTTCATAGTCCCTTCAATCGCTTGGAGCGCTTTGAGTTTTTTGCTATTTTCCAAATTTTCAGCCTTTGCTCTAGCGATCTCAGTTTCAAGTTTCATAGCCTCTTCCTTTTTGATACTTATTTGGTTTTCAAGGACTTCTACCATTCTTTTATATTCTTCTACTTGAGTTTTCAAAGCAATAATAGAACTTTCAGATTCATGGAGAAGTTTCAGATTTTTCTTACTTGATTTGCGTTCCATGCTTAGCTCCTCAAGTGCGGTTATGAGTTCCTCTTCAAGATTGACTTCAGCCTCCTCTTCCTCTTCCGGATCTAGCTCTTCTTCTTCTTCAACAGTGACCATGAAGAGAGCTTCGGTTGATTCATCATCGTCTGAAGTTTCAGACGTGCTGTCATCTTGTTGACATAGAAAGTTTTTAGCTTTGCCCCTTTTTCTGAAATTTCTCTTTCCTTTACTCTTTTCAGCATAAGAGTCATTATCATTGTCTTCTTTTAGCGGACACTTCGCAGCAAAGTGACCAATACCTCCACAATTGAAGCATTTAAAGGGTAGCTTCCCTTTGTACTTGCCATTGCTTCCTTTCTTCAACTTTCTAACAAATTGAGCCTCAAGCTCATCATCATCAGAATCAACATCATGACCAGCAGTCTCTTTTGCCTTTTTCTGAACCTTGAAGGCCGCTTCTTTATCAGATGAAGACGTCTTTCCTATGCGCATCTCATAGGCGGTTAGAGAACCATGTAATTCATCCATGGAAAATGCATTCAGATCTTTGGCTTCTTCAATGGCTGAGACTTTTGAATCAAACCGGGGAAGAAGAGATCTTAGAACCTTTTTGACGATGACCGGCTCTTTAATCTCCTCCCCTAGTCCACGAATGTCATTCGTGACTTCATTCACTCGTTGCATATACGAGTCAACATTCTCGCTTTCCTCCATGCGAAGAGACTCGAATTGAGAGCGATGAGTTTGCAATTTGGCTTCTTTAATCTTCTCATCACCTTCATGTATGCTTTGCAACTTGTCCCAAATTTCCTTGGCTGTTTTGCATGCAATTACTTTGACAAGCTCGCTGTCCACAAGGCCACTAAAGAGTGCATTATGCGCCTTGGAGTCGTTGTCTGCCAACTTCTTCGATGCTGTATCATTGGGTACGGTGGCAGCATTGTAACCGGCTCTGACAGCCTCCCAAACATCATAGCCAAGAGATTTGATGAAGGCTTGCATCCTAATCTTCCAGAAAGAGTAATTAGAACCATCAAACAGAGGTGCTTTCATATTCCCTGTATTGACTGCCATGTGATTTGACAAGAGATCACCCTTAGCGTATTAAACTGATCAAGGGAACCTCGCTCTGATACCAATTGTTGGATACCGCGATCACTGAGAGGGGGGGGGGGTGAATCAGTGATTTCTAAAAACAGGTCCAATTCAACAAAAAACAAGTCAAATCACACAATGACACCAGATTTAACGTGGTTCACCGAAAGGCTACGTCCACGGTTCAAAGACTGTCCGAACACCAATCCGGGACAGATCTAAATCTTATTTAGTCGCACCAACGACAAAGAGCACCAACCCTTAGTTTTAGATAGCACCAACTATCTAGGAAGCACCGACTCCCTTTACAATTTATCTGCACCCACAGATAGGATCACCAAACCCCAGACACCAAGCACCAACTTGATGTGAAAACAGAATGGAAGATAAACTCTGTCTACAGCCCTTCCCCTCTACAATTCTCTCTCTCTCAATCCCTTACAAATTGAAATTAAAGCATAAACAGAGAGACACTTAACTCATGGACGAATCACCATCTTCTAGAGCATAATCTCGTCCACAATTGCTGTAGAAAACGTCTGATAATGCAGCAACACAGCACCAGCACTCTTCTTCTCTCCAAAACTCTCTCTATTTTTTCTCTAAAACTCTTCTCTTCTGGTGTCTCTTTAGAACGACCCATACATGCCTTTATATAGGTTTTGATAACCCTTAATTGTATTTAAAATGGGCTACAATTCGTTTAGAAAGAGTCCCAAACAAATTAGATAAGAGTGCTGAATTTTCGTGCAAAACTTCTAATTCTGCGCAACTCTGGTTCCCGTGCTCGGTCGACATCCTGGCTTGCTCGGTCGACCGAAGACACTGACTGGAAAACAGACAATTTCGAGCTCGGTCGACATCCTGGGGTCCCGGTCGACCGAAGACACACTGTGTCACGAAAATAACTGAGAGGTGCCTTTTTCTGTTTCTGCAGGTTTCTTCTTGCTCGGTCGACCGCAGAAGGAGCCCGGTCGACCGCGTGCTCTGCTTCAGGAATTCTGAATTCCTGACTGTTTCACTTCTGATTCTTCTTTTCAGATCTATCAACACTAGCCTTTTAACATCTCGTTTGTGACAATGTGTTGACAAGAATTCCAACTCAAAACAATACTTGAGATGCTAATTTCTTCAATTCTTCAAAGACTAATCAAGTCATCTCAAATTCCAACAAATAGTGCACAACAGCTGGAGTGGGAGATCAGCACACAGCTTGGTCAGTCAACCTGGATGTGGTCTCTTGGGATTTTAGAGAAGCTAGAAGCATCACACACATATTGGAACAGTGTGTTTACGTTTTGGAGAAGGAATCAGTCAAGCACATCAGCTAAGAAGATGAACAGTGCACACCTCTAACATTTAAATCAGATTGGGAAAGTTGACTAACGATGTTTGCTAATGATCAATGCTTGAAAAAGAATGAAGATCTCACTCTTTGGAGAAGGAAAACCAGCAGACCAGGGCGCCCTAGGGTTTGGAGACGATGTATGATGAAATAGAACAGAAAAGAGAATTTTTGCGCGCAGGGTTTTTATCGAACCTGTGCCTTGTCGGTCAGCCGACAACTTTAGTGTCGGTCAGTCGGCAATTTTAGTGTCGGTCGGCCGACACCTGTAGAAAAGTGGAATAATCCACTAAATCTACATTTTTGACTTATGATCACTAGTTTGAGGATTTTAAAGATGATTTGACTATAAGGAATAATTAAAAGATCATAAGAAACAATGTAATCAAAATAAAATGAAATCTTTTTCAAATTAAATTGATTAAACACATGCATTTTAACATAAAATACCATTTGAATTTTAACAATGCATTTTCACAAATTAATTCTCAAACAAATGAAATTTAAACATGTAGATAATACTAAGTGAATTAGAGTCAACTAGATTTAGGACCAACATATAGATATGACTTATGATTAAAGGATTGGTCTAATCTAATTTCAAGGCCTTAGTATTTGTCTAAAAGTTTAACCTTAGGTATCCATCTAAGGTCTTGGGCTTTTGGCTCTATGTTTGAGATTCCACCAACGAAAGGAGATAACTTTTGATTTCTTTTAGACTTGTCATCAAATCTTTGAGGTTTGACAATTTTAGAACAATGATTAGTCTTTGGTGGTTGGTGTTGTGTTTTCTTTGTATTCTTCTTATTTCTCTTAACTTTTCCTCCTTCTTTTTGTGTATTGAATTTCAATTTTAATCTTTCAACCTTTTTCAATATTTCCTTCATTTCCAAGGTTAAAGGAGGTAAAGTGAGAGGTTTCTTGTTGATAGATTTAATTTGACCATTTTTTACTTGTTTAGTCTTTTTAAAATCTATCTAAGGAGACTCTTGATGAGATATTTTAATTTGTTGAAACTTTCTAGAGTCTTCCTTTGATTTAAATGTCTTACCCTTCGTAGAATTAGATTTTGCCTTTTTAGGTTCATAGATGGGTTTTTAAGAATTGAATTTTCATTTTTAACTTTTATGAGTTGAATTTCAATTCCATTAAACTTGTTTACTTTTTCATAAGCAAGTTTTAATTCAAGTTTAAGTTCATTAACATTAGATCCAAATTGTAAAGTTTTTATATTACTTTGAGCATTGAATAAATTTTTCTCTGGTGATTATTAACATGGATTCTAAGTTGACAATGTCTTCAACTTGATTTTTTACATGATCACTTAAATTAGAGTTTTCTTTATTAAGTCTATCACAACTTATCTTAGATACATGTAGTTCATCTTGAACATTAGACAAGTTATCCTTAGAAATTTTCAATTTTGATTCTAAATAGATAATGTTTTCATCTTGTCTTTTTAATGTATCTCTTAGATTTAAATTTTTCTTATTTAGCTCATCACTATTTATGTTAATTTCATTTAGTTCATCTTGAGCATTGGATAAGTTGTGCAAAGTGATCATAAACTTAGAGTCTAAGCAATGTATTACCTCTTCTTTTTCTCTAAGTTCATCTTTTGAAGAGTCCAATTCTTTCTTTAACCTTTTAGATTCTTCTTTTAAACTTTTATTATTCTTATCAAGCTTTAAAAAATAATGTATATAATTCATTATAAGCTTGTTGAAGGTCATCTTCATATTCATCATTTTCTTCTTCTTTTAATTCAACTTGGGATTCATTAATTTCAATTTTTGAATCTCCAATAGATGGAAGGATGACGGGTCTAGAAGAATCTACAAGGGAATGTACAAAATCTAGCTTAGTGGAATCCATTCTAATGATTTTCATGCAATGGACAACTAGGGTCTAAACTCTAGGTTTTTACACTTATTTAAGAGTTCCAAACACTTGATCCTAAATATAGAGCAACCTGACTCTGATACCAATTGAAAGTCCGGGATCCTTACCCTAGAGTGGGCGGGGGGGGGGGGGGGGGGGGGGGTGGGAATAGGGTGAGCTATAAATAGTGACCAACTATGTCCAATTTTAACTTAATTAAAATCAACTAGTCACAAGTGATGATTATCAAATAAATGCGGAAGATAAACAAATCAATCACCACAAGCCATTCACCATTACACAATGATTTATAGTGGTTCGGCCTCAATGCCTACATCCACTACTGGCTCGTGTTCAACACCCCACCGGATTTCCACTAAGTATGCTTTTCAAAAGGCTAAGCATTAAACTTTACAATATGCTTTCCAAGGATAAGCAATAACCTTACAATGTTGTTTTTATAGGCTAAACAACAACCTATCCAAGATGCTTTTATAGGCTTAGCAAGAACATTTACACAATGCTTTTCTTAGGTTAAGCAATAACATTTACAATGATTTTCTTTTTCAAGAAAGTGTCTAAACACTTAGAAGAGAAATAAATTAAGCTCTAATACAATGCCTCTTAAATAGGCGAATATGAAAGTTAAAATCTAACTCACACAAAACACTATGAAAATGCAAAGATGAATATTCATTAAGTGTGTGTTTGAAATCTTCAATCAAGTTTAAAATGAAGTTCAAACAATTTATGCTAAAAGCATTTGAAAGTTAAGACACAAAGATTTGATTGAAGATGATGCTAATCACATGTATAAAACTAACTTGAAGAAGATATGAAAATCAAATATTCAAGTTGTATCAAAAGTTATGACTAAACATGTTGTCAGACCCCGACCCAGGTTTGGAATATTTAATTATATTTTAATCATGATTAGTTGATAAGTGGGGTTAGTGAATGATTAGCTTATTTTCTTAAGCTAGATTAGAATGTTTGAATAGCTTTGGAATATTTTTTAGAGTCATTGACTTAGGCTTGACGCGGGCCGGGGCGTCTGTGTGTTGTGTATGAATCTTTGGGGTTTAACTTTGATTTTTGTAGAGTCCCAATTTTGTGCATTTTGACTCATTTCATTTAGATTATCAACTTTTATGTTTTGACCATTTCAATTTAATGATCAGAAATCGCGTTTTTCGAGAAAAATGGCAAAACTGACCTTTCACACAAAATCTGTACCCAAATTTCAAAAATTTCAAAAATTGACAAAAATATACTTTTTGCATAATAGATATTTCGCTGATCGTTTTTGTCTTCTTCTTCGTTTCCATTCGGGGCCCGCAAATGCCAATTTTAGCCTTGTGAAGATTGGGGCCCACAAACCCATCTTATAAGAGAAGAGTTCTCTTCTTCTCCTTCATTTCTCTTTTCCTGCAACGGTTTGGAGCCAAGGGTTTCTCTTCCAATGACTTGTTCTCTCCTCTAGAACACCTATCTCTTGGAGATTTCATGGAGGATTGATCTCCTAGGGTTCTTCCTCATCATTCAAGCTTTCCAAAGATGTGTTTTTCAAAGGATTTGAGCTAGGGCAAGGCTTTCTTTCAAGCTTCTCTTCATTGTTTGAGTTCTTTAAGGTTAGCAATGGCTTTTCAAACTTGAAATCTTTGTTTTCCTCTTCATTTAGAGTGTTTTCATCACACATGCAAGAGTTTTCCCTTGAGATTTGCAAATGTTGATTTTTAGGGTTCTTCTTTGAGAATTTTGGGGGATTTTGTAGATTTGGAGCTTGGGATCCTAGAAAGTTGTTTGAGGAGTGATATTTCTCTCATCTTGGCTTGAGGCAAGTGGATTCTACAACTAATATGATGGTTTTGCTTTATAAGTTCCTTTTCATGGCATTTCTTCCTATGCTCTAATCTTTTATGATTCATGGATTTACTTTAGTTAAATGGAGTAATGTATATGTTTGATCCTACTTTTGTTATTGTTTTACAATGAATGGGAGGTTTGTTTTAATTTGACCATCTTGGAAATTTGTCTTCTTTATGTCAAAGTTTTGTTGTTCAAAGAATGGAGAAAACTTTGATTTAAAAGTGTTTGTATGATTGATTGGAATGATCAAATGGATAATGATTTGATGAGTTGAGGAGGTCAAGAAAGGGCCCAAGTGATTGTGGAGATGTGTATGGAAGAAGGGGAAAGAAAGAAAATGGATAGGGATTGGACAAAGGAGAGATCCAACCAAATAAGCTAAGATTCGCCGCTGTCCGATCGATCGGACTGTAAATAACTGGGAGTATTCCAGGTCCGATCGATCGGACTGTAAATAACTGAGAGCATTTCAGGCCCGATCGATCGGACTGAAATGAGAAGAATTGTAAAAAAGAAGATTGTTGGACCGTTCTCCAGGCTCACTTCAAGCCCATATGCAAGTCCAATTCAGCCCAATCCCTTTTCTATAATTGTAGCCCATTCAGCCCCTTTTTAAATCATAGAACCATTATGTAAATTTATTTGAACTATGAGTAAAACCATTTAGGGAATCTTTCAAGTCTCAATGTACATTTCATCCCTTTTTATTATCTAGGATCTTTTGTGGCACCAAACTCCTATTAATTGATGACAATAGGGGGTCAAATGTATATCAAGACGACCCGCATTAGACTGTTGAATCATCATACACTAAGTTCATTCCATGTAAAAAGGTTTTGTCCAGATTCATTTATAAAACTATTTGAATGCTTTGGGCTGGTTTACCACATTTATAGATATTGATAAGACTACTCATCTATTTTGCTCGGATTCGTCAATATGTGAGATATGTATTTGTTCGGAGTAGTTTTCTTATCGATTTTGGGAAATATATCTTTATGAACGGATTAATATTACTTCGAGGTTTCAAACTTTTACACTAATGGCACCACTAAGCTTAGGTTACCTTGTCGGACTGATCATCCGGCTTGGAATCTTTAAATTATCTACCAACTGCAGTTTGGATTCTGTCTGTACTGACCATGGCAACGATTTATATCCGGTCCCACGTGTAGTGGCTATGGTTCTGTTTGTTAATGACTATGTTCGTTCCGGTCCCACGAGTAGTGGCTATGGTTCTGTCTGTGCTCCCGTTACTTCGGTAACAGGAATTTAGTTATACGTGGTCTGCCAATGTTTTATACGTTTGATGTTTTATTTTATAGTTCTTGTTTATTTCAACTTATTATGGTCTTGGAATTCATTAATATTTAAGATGTCGATCTTTTATCTTATCATCTCTGTTGTTCAGAATTTTAATCGTATCTCTCTTGTATTTAATATTTTACTTTTTTCTATCATCCTATTATTGTTATATTGCTTGCCAGACCGTCGTGTCTGACCCCTTTTGCTTGGTGCCAGATGTCGAGCCCCTCGCTGTTGAGGCGCACTTCGAGGCAGAACCTATAGTTCTTGTGGAAGGCGAGTGGCAGCCCGATGATGTCGTTTAGACGTCGGGTTGTTTGCGGAGCTTCGATCACATTTTGGAATAAATACTATTCTTTTTGGGATTTTGTTGTAGCCATTGTTGGCTTATTCTTTTTAGGAAAAATTATAATTATTGGCTAACTTTACTTTTGTATTAAACTTGAAACTAACTTTGGGGCCTATCTATAGAATGTTTCTCTTTTTTATGCTAGTCTTGTGCGTTCTCATTATACTCATATGATATGGACTTTTATGTTTGCTACAATGCTTCCGCGTAAGTTATTCGTATGAATGTGATTCTTATTAATCACTGTTGCATCGGATTTCGCGGAAACCTATAGGAAACTAGCATGTGCGGGCGGAATTTTCCGGCCCGTCGCGCCACGACCCCGGATTAAGGTCTCGTTTAACGGGTCCTCGGTCCGGGGCGTGACACATGTAATGCAAATCCAATGTTGTTTTCAAGGAACAAGGTTTAACTATAGTTCAATGATTGAAAACAACAAGGAAGGATTCAAACAAGTTAATAAAACATGCTACAAAAGAAATCAATTTTTTTCAAAAGCATGATTACCAAAGATTGAAATATAGCTTGATTTGAATCAAGAGGTGGAATCCAAAACAAATGAATCAAATATTAAATAAGGTATGGATTCCACACAACATAGTTAACATGCTAGAAAACATTTTCCAAAGGTTTAAAACAAAGCATGAAGCATATGAAAAAGGAAATTAAAGCTTACTAGAATTTAACTTCTTGTAATCAAGCTTTAGCTTTCCATTTGGACCAATTAAGCTCCCTTAATACATTCCCTTGGCTTAGGCTCTTAAAACACCAAAAATGGCCTCTTCAATCATACAAAAATACTTTGGAATGAACTTGTTTTTTATAGAAAAAGTGGTCCAACGGATACCTGTCGGTTAGCCGACAATAAGGTGTCGGTCGACCGACAGCCCAACGGTCTCTTTGCAATGGTCATATTTTTTGAAAGTTTTCTAACCATTTGCTCTTGTCGGTTGACCACCATTTGTTGGTCGACCGACAAGGAACCGACAACCGAACCGACAGCATAGAAATGTTTGAAAATGATGCTGTATGGTTTTGGAACCGACGAGGACTTGGTCAGAAATTTATGCACTGTCGGTTGACTGACATGAACCGACGAGCTGACCGACAAAGAAAATCTAAAAATGAAGCTCTTTGGAAATGGAATCGATAGAGCCATCGGTTGGTCTCGGTTCTCTTTATCGGTTGGCCGACATAGACCGACAAGCTGACCGACAGTGTGGTCAGACTAAATTTCTGAGTTTATATATGAAGGTTTTGAAAAAGTCTAACTTTGAAACCACTTTGAAAAATCAGATTTGTAAGGTGTTTTTATAAATTATTTTATCAAGAAAACATGATTAAAATCAAGATTTAAATCAACCAAAAAGAAGTTTTAATAAATAATGACAAGGTTAATTCAAAGGAATGATTTTCAAGATAAAACTTGTGAAATGTGAAACTATGTGATGAGATGAATATGATGCATATGCTAGACATCTAATTGCAAACAACCTAGGGTCTAACACGAATGCGGTTGAGTCTTAATGTCGCGAGAAAGGGATTGAAGGGCAATTTGGTTCGAAAAAAAAATAAAAGTATATGGTATAAGATGCTTTTGGGTGTTATATATATATATATATTTGAGGATGGTTTTGGAGATATAGTGAAATTTAAGGATATGATTGGAAAACTCTCCAAGTCGACTCTTAACTCTCCAGAATCCTCTCGTTTTGGTGAAGGACCAAGTCAAAAATAGGAGAGACTCGACTGAGTCATCTCATTTTAATAAGTTGTTTGCATTCAAAACCATTTAATAGGCATATCTAATTTTAAAATAATTAATATTTATTTATAAGTAACTATGTATGAGGTTTGGAGCCACTAACTTAAATGATAACTATATTTGATCTTTACTAGTGGAGCCCTGCACGTGCAATGCACGTGCACCGAACACAGTTTTATTATGAAAATTTAAAAAAAATAAAATTCTTAAAAAATTCAGTGGAAGCTTCAATACATTTAAAAATTAAATTTCAACAGAAAATGAGTGATTGTAAATTGCAAGGCAATGTTCAAATACAGCTGACACTACTTTTTTCCTATGCATTTGAAAATAATAAAATAATGATATAGTGGGAAAAATGAGATTTCAAAAAACAATCGATATGAAATTTATATAACTTTTTGAGGATATAAATCACATATTTCTAGATATTTTATCATGAATGTGTACAAAGAAAATTAAATTTACTTTATTTAACCTGTCCTGGTAGACTTGACCTGCTAAAGTTGGAGTCCAGTCGAAAGCATAGTCAAATTGATAACCTATAGTTTTATAAACAAATAAAAATAAAAACTAAGAACTAGATTAGCTTACTGTTCTAACCACTTACCATGAACATTATATGTTCACTACAAAATCAGATTCTATTAAGGAAAAAAATTAATTATATTCTACCTGAGGACATCCTGTTAGGGATTTTGTGTATTTGCAATTTGATGGATGCATTATCATTTTATTCATATCATGAATTTTTCACACATGCATTGATTTAGAATATCTTGAAATCTTGATTTTCACTTGCATGGTTTTAAAACTTTCAGAATTCATGTTTCATGCATATTTGTGTTTTAAACTTGGATGCATTTAGTTTGAAAATGATTTTTTATAAATCAAGTCAGCGAATGTTTTAAAAGTTTCAAATCAAATTTGAGTTTTTTTTTGTTTCATGATTTTAAAACACTTAGATTGATTTAAATCATGTTTCCATGCTTGATTCCATAGCCTAAAGTCCCCACAAGAAAATCTCTTTAAAATGTACATTTTTTTGGGAAAATAGGACTTTTACCGGCGGCTAATATATCACCTTTACCGGCGCCTGAGACCGCCGCTAAAAGCATATTTTCAAAAACAAATATGACCGTTGGAAGAACTTATACTGGCGGCTAATATACACTTTTACCGGCGACACCGGCCCCCGCTAAAAGCATATTTTACTAACCGTTGGCAACATTTTTGGCTATAAAAAGGGGCTTTTTCTTTGGGAAAATGAGTTAAACTTTTGAGGAGTTTTGAGGCCAAGGAAGGAGGATGTTTTAAGAGCATTAGTGAAGGGATTATGGGCCTATTCCATTGATTCAATCTTGGACTCTTCTCTAATTGGTATCATGCTTTGTTTTAATTATTGGTAAATAAATTTTAGCATGATAACTATAATGTGTTGAATCCTTTATCATATTTAATCTTGGATTTATTTATGTTGGATTCTTCACCTTAATTCAAACCAATTTTTTTTTAAAAACTTCACTAATCATGCCTTGCCAAGATATTTGACTTCTTTTATAGCATGATTCATTTACTTGGTTGAATCCTCATTAGTTGTTTTCAATCACTTTAGAACATTAGTTAAACTAGTTTGTTTTGAAAACAACTATGCACATGCATCACATGTTTAGTTAAATAGTTTCACACAACCTATGCACTTTTGATTTTCAAATCATCAACAAGTTAGTTTTTATACATGTGATTTGCATTTCTCTTCAATCAAATTTTTTATGTGCCTTAAACTTTTAAATGCATTAAGTATATATTGATTGGACTTATTTTAAAACTTGATTGAAGTATTCACACACACACACAACATGAGCATTCATATTTGCATTTCATAGTGTTTGTGTGAGTTGATTTTATACTTTCATATCCGCCTAATTAAGAGGTAATTTTATTGAGCTTAATTGTATCTCTTAAGAGTGTTTTGTGAAGATACTTCCTTTAGAGAAAATCTGTCTATGTAAAGGTTATTGCTTAGCCTAAGAAAAGCATTGTGTAAAGGTTATTGCTTAGGCTAGAAAAGCATCTTGTATAGGTTGTCGTTAAGCCTAGAAAAATAACATTATAGAGGTTATTGCTTAGCCTATTGAAAAGCTTATATAGTGGAAATCCGGTGGGGTGTAGGTACACAAGCCGGTAGTGGACATAGGCATTGAGGCCGAACCACTATAAATCATTGTGTCATGGTGTGTGCTTTGTGGTGATTCTTTTCATTAGCTTCCGCACTTTAGTTCTATGTCATCACTTGTGACTAGTTATTTTTAAGTTAAAATTTGTCATAATTGGTTACTAATTCATAGCTCACCCTATTCACCCCCCCTTCTAGGGTTCGGATCCCGGACTTTCACATCCGAATAAAAAAATTGAGATGGTGATTTTAGTCTTAACTTACAAAGAAGAATAACATCTCACACCGACCATCAAGAATAATGAAGTAATCCGGTTTGTCCTCAAGCGACAGGGATCAACAATGGTGGAACTATGATATAAACTCCGACGAGTAAGATTTGCAGAGCACCTGTTGATCAATATTAGTATTTAACATGTGCTTTGTTTTATTTTATAAGATGGACCACTATAAGATAAAAAGAGGCAATACCTCTCTATGAGTCAACATCTTCTTTTGCTTGATACAAAGTGCAATATTATATACCCTGTAAGAAAAGGATAATACAAAGTAATCATAGAAGTTCAGTTAAATGAAAGCTCACAAATAGAGATATCCATAGGGAAAAAATACAAACAAACAAAAAACTACAAATATAAATTTTCCAAAAGAATTAGACATTCCTCTTAAGAAATATAGAAGAATGTAACCCAGGTATTCTAGATCAACTTTTCTGCTCTGTTCTGTATAGAGGATAAGAGTGCTTATCAAAGTAAGGAAAATTTGAAACGAACAAAGACAAACTGAGTTTGTTGCATCTCAGCATCAAATACTTATTTTAGTTGTTTACACTTAAAACGACCACTTCATTCACTGACTCTGAAGTTAGTAGTAATGCTAGCATAACAAGCAGTTTCGATGAGATTCTCATTTTTCCTTTAAAGAAAGGCATGACACTTCATTGAAATATATGAAAAGAAGAAGAACAACAACAACAAGAAGAAGCTTGCAATGATGAAAGAAATAAATGTGTTAGAAAATGATCAAAGTTTTTCAATTTAAACCTCATGAGTAAGGGCAGTAATAAATAAATATATTCATGCCCTTGAAATACCCTTTTATAATAAAAAAAATTCACAAAAGTTGTATATTAAGAAAGTAAAAATTGTATAGAACAACAACAATTTTACGATAGCAATCTATAAGACCTACCACTAAATTGCCTTTATGGAATTATCTTTAGCAATCACAAATAGCAGAAGAGAACCAATATTTAGTAGTAGTTATCACATTATCCAACTTGTGATTATTCTTCCAACAGGGGTATAAATCAAGATCAATACAACTATTATGTTAGATTGAAAAGTCAATTATTATAACTAAAAAAAATACAAACACATGACACAAAAGGGAAAAGAATATTTAATTTTTTTTTCATGGTAACTTTCATTAAAAGAAAGAAAAAAACAAGGCGGACATAAAATGAGTTTAAGTTTGTACATTTCACTTTCTTATTTATGATATTTTGTCAGTTGCTGCTTTTTTCTAAAAAAGAAAAAAAAAAACTAAACATAAAGCAATAATGCAAACAAAGTACTTAGAAAACAGATTCTGACAGATAATGGAAAGCTTTTTCATGCCTCATAGCATCGTCCTTTTAGTTATTGTCTACTTTGCTTTTCTCAACCAAGACACTTTTTGTTTGAGTTTTCCATTTTCCTATCTCACATTACAAAACAATATCAATTGTACATTTTAAATGATATGCACAAATTCATATTCCAAACATAGAGTGAGAACTAAATACAAAGTTCTACCAAAAGTCATGCACAATTTTGAAGACTGCAGTTAATATTTAAGAAATAAAACAGACATATAATTAAAATTATCAGAGCACGAAGGCTATCAATGGGCCTAACTTTGGCCCAAACAGGAATGAGAAAGAAAAAACCAACTCTTCGTCATCATTTTCTTAACTCTGGTTGCACACATTTTTCTTAGAATGAAGATTTTATTGCAACATTAAAAAAAACTTGAAGAAGAAGACACAATCAATTGATAATAATTTTAGTAGACAGTGCTCAATTACATGTATGCCATGTTCTAAAAGAAGCTAAGAGTCAATGAAGAAACTGTTAAAATGCCATGTTCTTCCTTACACAATTACTCACAGAGGAGAAACCTCATACCCACAAAATTCCCTACATTGGAATTCTTGTAGTATCTGAATAAAAAGAATGTTAAAATAAAATTGAAAAAAGAAGAGGGAAAAATAACAACATTTGAGATAGATTCCAATCTTATCCACATTTTTCTTTTCTTTTCTCCACCACCTTTAAAAAAACCGAAAAAAATTACTCGATTTATTGGAATGTATTAAAATGAAATTTTATTATGTTTAAAATATCAGCATCTACTCAATAGAAGAGATTAAAAAAATTATTAGGATCGTGTGTGCCAAGTTTGGTCTAGATCCGGGTTCATTTGGGTATAGTAGGAGGTAGTCCAGAGAATTTAGGGGGATTTTTCGTAATTTTTGATTTTTGACATTATGGGACCGTTGGGTAGATATTTTTAATTCCTAAACTTTAGTCTTCTAGCTCATCTTGATCCGGATCCTTGAAACCCCTCTAAATTCAAGCCTGACCCAAAGTCTATTTTGGGAAAATCTTGTAGTATCTGAATAAGAAGAATGTTAAATTAAATTGAAGAAAGAAGTGGAAAAAAAAACAACATTTGAGATATTGATTTGAGATATATTCAAATCTTATCCACATTTTCCTTTCTTTTCTCCACCACCTTAAAAAACAAACAAACAAAGAAACAGAGAACTACTCAATAAAAAAGATTAAAAAAATTATTAGGATCGTGTATGCCAAGTTTGGTTTAGATCCGGGTTCATTTGGGTATAGTAGGGGGAAATTAGCAATTTTCCAGAGAATTTAGGGGGCTTTTTCATAATTTTAGAATTTTGACATTATGGTACCGTTGGGTAGATATTTTTAATTCCTAAACTTTAGTTTTCTAGCTCATCTTGATCCGGATCCTTAAAACCCCTCTAAATCCAAGCGTGACCCAAAGTCTATTTTAGACAAATTAGGAAATTCTCATTACGTCCCCATCTTTATCTATAAATATATATACTATATATATCTATTATAATACTAAGTGGGGCCCACATCTTGCATTTGATTGGCATGTGTGGAGTAAAAAAAGTATATTTTAAAAAATATATATATGTAATAAGTGTGGGCCCACAGCTTGACTACATCTTTCCCTCTTTTATAAGGGTATATAGATTTATTATATAATAACGGTGGGCCCCAAAAACTTGCATTTCATTGGGCATGTGTGGAGTGAAAACAGTACAACATCTTTCTCTCTTTTATAAGGGTAGATAGATATTCGAAATTTAGGCTAATAAGTGATATAATATGTAATATGTTTTTACTTTTCTTACTGTAGTACATTTTTTGCATATATAAATTTATTAATATAAATTAATTATTATGAATCATGTAAATAAATATATATTTGGGGATCCCCAATAAAAAAACATCAGGCAGATTGGGCCCTGAATCAACATTTATCTTTTTTTTTCTTTGAGCGCTATAGTCGATATCGACGATCCCTGTGTGTCTACTAAAGACCAAAACCCCTTTATTCCCCATTCGTCTTCTTCCTCTTTTCCCCCTTCTCCCTTTTCATCTCTTCAGTGGGTGGCAAAGGGCAGTGCAGGGAGAAAGGAGAAGAAGAGGGGGAGAAGGGGAAGGAAGAAAGAAAGAAAGGAAAAAGGAGAGCCATCTCGGTGGGGTATGCAGGTGGGTGTGCGGTGGCCCATCACGGCTCATCTCCTTTATCTCATCTTCACCATCCCAGGACGCAGACGACAGACCTGTCTCTCCTTCTCCTTTGTCCTCTCTGGCCAGCTAACCCACCGCTCCTTCATCCTTTCCATCTCCCTGCCATCAACCTCCATCTCACCCTATCCGTAGCCCTCACGCATCTCCCTTATCTCCACGCGGCCCATCATCATCTGTTCTTCATCTCCATTTTCACGAGGAATGGAATGTAAGTTCGGAGTCCTTAAACCGATCATTTAACTTTATCCATATCAAGCTGGAGGGGTTTTCAAAATAAAGCCCTTGAGAGAGAAGTAAGAAATTTGGAGAAGACCTATAAGAGAAATACAGTGGAATCTTGTAAGAAATTTGGAGAAGCAATGAGCCACAAATATGTGTTGGGGTAATTACCATGAAGGTGTTCGATGAAATGACGAAGAGAAAGGAGAATGAAATTTCACACACACTCATTTCTCTTATTTTTCTCATGGAAAAGAAGTCTGCTGCTGTTGTGGGATTTGTCATTCCTTAATTTTGCTCACTAGGAGATATTGGAGGAGAGGAACTAGAGAACATGGGTGGGGTTTTCATTCATCGATTTTTGTATTTTTCAAACAAATTTCATGTATATATTTTTTGAAATGTAAGGCCAAGATACAATGAACTTGTAATGTTGTGAATGGTTTCCCCTATTTTAGATGTTTGAAATGTGTTTGAGATGTCCGAACTCTTGAGCTTTTGAAATGTCTAAGTGAAGGGCCGAAACCTTCCCTACCAAAACTCTCTACTATGGACGTCCAAAGATGAAATTGGTATTGGTTGAATTGGTGGAAACATTTCTTGGAAGGGAATACAAGAGTTATTGCGAACTCCTCTTTGGTTGGTGTTAATATTTGGTGTTAATGTGATAGAAGATGCAACCGTCTGGACAATGTAATCTCCACATAGAAGAGATTTTTTGGAAAGGGGATGCACGTGTCAATGTCATCATGTCCATTTTGATTGGTGTTAATGTCCATTTTGATTGGCGTTAATATTTGGTGTTAATGTGATTGATAAAAGATGTAGCCATGATGGCTTGCACATTTTGTTGAAGCATTTTTTGGAAGGGTACAATTGCTAAACATACTTTTCCCTTTTGTAAGGATTGCCCTTTTTGGGGGTTATATGTTGTTGAGAATTTATCTATGATAATAAAATGGTTGTTTGTATTGTCCCGTTATTGATGTATTTATTTTTCCCACTTTTATTATTGAAAATAATTAGCTATCTCCATCTAGAGCTACACTTAGTAAGTTATAGTATTATAACATAGTCGATATTAACTATGAACTGTATTTTTTATATTTCAGAGATGAAAGGGAAAAATGGGGAAAAGAGAAAGAAGACGAATGATGAATAAAGGAGTTTCGGTCTTTAATAGACATATAGTCGATATCGACTATAGCGCTAAAAGAAAAAAAAAAAAAGAGAAATGTGAATTCAAGGCCCAATCTGTATAATATTTTTTATTGGGGTTAAATTAAATAATAGGCTATTTAGAAAGGTTTTTCCCATTAAATCCCGTATATATTTTAAATTTTATAAGTAAAAGATTCACTTTTAACTATTTTTAAAATTATTTAAAATAAAGCACGATTCTCCGAAATCTTCGCGTTGATACTATCGGAATTAATATTTTTACTTGGTCCGAGTCACGAGTTTACAGATGCTTTTGATGAAAGACCCTTGGTTTTTTCGGGCCCTGCTGCATGGACGTACTAAAGGGGTCGGTCCCCATGATATCCCACGGGATCCCATGGGATGATTTTTTTTTTTTTGTTTTTCTCCGAAGATTGAAGAGAGAGGGAAAGCGCGACGATCCGGATGGAGGAGATGTTGGAGCCCGAAGCCGAAAGCGACCCGCTGCTGAAGGCGATTCTCAAACTCCTTGTATCCGCCGGTTACTCCCGCGCCCGAGAGTCTTCCGTATCGGCCTTCGATAAAGTTTCGGGCGGCCTTGCTTGGTGTATCGCCGCTACCAATTCTTCTGTTACCGATTTGGACGATGTCATCTGCAGCGATCAAACGCAAGTACTCCTTTCCATTTTTTCAATATGGTCTATAACCAATTCTCACAGATTACTTTTGTGGGGTTTGTTTGGATGGGGAGAAACACTTTGAAGAAACTTTCCACAGATTCTTACCGTTGTTCTCCCCATCAAAACGGACCCTAACGTTTAATTTATTTTTATTTTATTTTATTTTGTTCCGGTGGCATTACTGCAAAAATCTTTTGTTCTTTGCCCAACTGTTCCACACCTTGAGTTGGATTTTCTGGGGTTTTCATTGAAATGTCGCGTTTGGGTGTTCCCCGAAATTAGGGGGCAATTCTGTAAGTGTTTGAATGGAATCCACTGTCTACTTCTCCGTGGATGGTCATTGCGGGCATGTACTTTTCCCTAGTGTGTCTAAACGTTTTTGAATGGAATTGAAAGATCACAGGTTGCTTTTTTCTTTCCTCTCTGCATGTATGTATCTTTTACATTTCTTCCTTATGTTGATGATTTAGAGCATGATTGGATTTGGAAGCAACCAGAAGCCATGATTGGAAGCAACCACTTTTCTACCTATTTCATGAACATTTATTTTTTAATTGTAACTAAAATTCATTTAAGTGCACTTTTGAGTAGCCAGTTTTCTGTAAAAAAGGTGAGGATTGTGGAAATGGTTTTCTATAATACAGTAAAAAAATCCATGCTTCGTGCAGCCGCTTCCTTGTTGATTTTTTTTTTTTTTTTTGCAAAAATGGGCTAAATTTTTAGCGAGGATTCCTCAGAAGATAAATTCCTATGGGGAGTTCAGAATTACTTATTTATTTATTTTACATGGAAAAGGGTAATTTCCGCGGGGGCATGTACACAAACATGCCCTAAAGAAGCTTCAGCAATACAAGGGCTCTCTACTGGAAAGCCATATAAAGGAGCCCAAATGAAAACAACATCCTCACCCAAATAAACAGAAAGAAAAAAGATTACAATCAAAGAAAGGATGAGAACTTAAGCAAATTCCAAATTTTAGTGGCGGGCACCCTCTGCCACAGGAAAATCAGCTGCAAAATTGGTACCTCTCTGAACATTATGGAAATATGATGTAGGCCTTATAATTAGGTCTTGCGTGGAAAAGTGTCGAAGTACAATACGAGGTCGCCACAGAGACTTCAACATGAGGACACACCTCAAAAAGGGATAAACCCACAAATTCTATCAATGCCATTTAAATAAGAAAGAAACTCAGTGGCTAAGACTTCTAATCAAACTAGGTAAACAAATGAAATTAGAGACTATCCTAATAACAACTCAATAAATAAAATTGGACAATAATGACAAATGATTAGTGAAATAAAATAAGCCCTAAACTATCTTAGGCCCTACATGTGGCCTGTAGGTCTATCTTGCATCAAGATGGTTATGCAGTAGTATATCAAGAGACTGTAACTTGTATGCAAACCAGATACACACCTTTTACTCGTTCTTCCCTCTCTTCTTTTTCTTTGATCTTCATTCCTTGTAATTCTCTCAGGTTGGGGGTTTTGGGCGAGTTTGGAAGGCACGGTAGGGGAGTGGGTTTGGTTACGGTAAGGTCGATGGGGTTTTAGGGTTTTGAGAATTTTGGATAGAAGGAGATCCCTTGATGCAGGAGTCATTTATCTCCGGATCCTGTTGACAAACACCTAAGATTTTATAAAATCAAATGATTCTGAGAGGAACTAGGCAATAAGCTTATTCTTCATCAATTTACAACTATGACAAACAGGGTATTCTGTTATCATGTCTTAATGGCTTATATTTTGTTTTGGTGATGGTATAAGGCTAAGATGATTTTTATTATGATTCTCTTTGGAGGTGCAGCAAGCTTGGACAAGTTATTGAAGATGCTCTAAAATCTATCAAATGTCCGTATCCTGTTCAGGCCCACCAGGTTCAGCTCCTTGACTACGAGGCTGTTTATCCTGTTGTACAATGGTTAGTCTGTCATGTCTTGACAATCCAAGCATCTATTGGGAATGAGGTAGCTATATCTTTACCTTGTTTTTGATAATCATGCTAGTTTGATTATTGAGACGAAGTATTTCTTTCCATTTCAATAAGAAAATGATGGAATACATCTTTGTACATTTTTGTTGCAAGAGTCTTTTTTTTTTTGGGCCACAAAATCTGCCCACATATTAGCTTCTCTTAGCACCTGACAAAAGAAACTTCCAAAGCAGCAAAAGAGCCTGATTCTCTAAGATGCTACTGATGCATCCTCCACGAGTAGGAAGGGTTGCTTTTGATTATAGTAGTTGTGTAACGAATAAAGATTAGAAAATTAAAAAATGGGGAACGGAGAAAGTGAGAAAAAGAATAAGAGAGAAGCTGAGAAAGATAGAGAATCTCTTTGGGGAAGATTTGGGGTTGGTTGTTATCATTGTGCTTGGCACCCATCCCATTGTATTTGTAAAAAAATTATAAGTTACAAAAAAGATCTTGATGAAAATGCGCCCAACAGAAGTATGCCCAAGTCCTAGTGGAAGAGGATTGTGGCGGTGTGGGGTGGTTTAAAATCTAAAGGTCCCAAGCACACTATTGAAACACTCTTATCAAAATTAACAATGTAAATATTGAAGACAAGTGCTTGAACAATAAGAGTTCAATAGAGCAATATCAACAACAATGAATATAAAACTAATTCTAACAAATTAACTGCACAAGTAATGATAATCAATCTAAAAATCATACATTCTGCTCATACATCCCATAGCATGTATATAGAATGGAAAAGCAATAAAGAGCTGTAGACACACGATTTTATAGTGGTTCGGTCCTCTGACCTATGTCCACTCTCAAGAGCACCACACCCAATGGTCTCTTGGTTTCCACTATGTGAGTTTTTTAATAGGCACACCTCAAACCCATACAACCTAGATTTTTTGATGCGGTGGTTCGATCACACAGGTTTACTCCACCAACCACAAATTTTTTGATACAGTGGTTCGATCACGAAGGTTTACTATCCTTGACAAGATACAATAATGAAATAAAAATAAATCAAATGCTAACAATAATAAATGTTACTGTGAAGATCGCGTTTGATGTCGAAATCCGGAATCTAGACTCGGGCTTTGGCCTCCGAAGCAGACAATCCTTGATGTTGACTATCTGCCAATATTGCTCAACTAAATAGATTGTAGAGGCTGTTGGATCTAGGGTTTAGGTAAATAATCGTATGAAGAACTTAAACTAGATCACAATCTATTCAACAAAACTTGTCTTAATCGAGCCTTGAATGCTTTAAAGAATCTTCCTATGAAGTGTAGAGAGTTTGGAAGATGGTTTGAAGGCTTGAGGAATGAGTTTTACAATTCTTCAAGAAATCTGTGTGAAAAAGCCTTGAATGGTCGTATGTACAGATTTGGTTCCGAAGGCACACATTTATAGATTTTGAGCTTCGGTCATTTGGGGTATAAGCTTCTTTCGCCTAAGGTGCCAAAACAGGCAACACGACTCATGCACAATGGCTGCTTTGACTCAGATCCAGATATGCTTTGGTTAACTGGGGGACAATTTGGTCCCATGAGTCCCTATGAGCCCAAAAACCATGCTTTCTGGAAAACAAACCGAAGGAAAGCTTCGGTCCTCCGAAGGGGTCTTTCGGTTGACCGACACCATTAACTTCGGCCCCCGAGACCATCAGTGCTCCAAATTGAGCTATCTGGAAATTAGACCGAAGCAAGGTCTTGGGCCCTCGAAGGGATCCTTCGGTCCATCGAGCTAAAGAGCTTGGTTCCTCGAAGAACTGAAAAAGCCTTTATAAAAAGGCATTTTCTTGGCCACTTAAGACTATACAAATTTTAACCAGATTCACTAAATGTTTTAGGGCCTGTTTCTGGTGTTTATCAAGGGTCACTTTACCTGAAGGTTGGTACATATTGGGATGAACTTGATGTAGTAAGGCCTTCCATGACTTAGTCTTCTGGACTTGATAATTGATATTTATCTGACTGTCGTGGCTTTCCGGACACAATGTCGTGGGCTCATCACGGAACTGACACGACTACATAAACTAGTCACGAAATTGACAACCCAAGGAAGTGACAATTTTAACTATGACACTAACTTGAAATTCTGGTTAATCAGTAATTACAAAACAATTGCTGCGTTAATTTTTTTTCATCAATTGTATCTATGTACCCAAGCCTTTTTGTACCAGCAATGGTCATCTTTGCCGAATATGATGACTCTGTATAGTTTCTTCTATTAGAAAGTTTTCAGTAATCTTGTTGTTGGGATTAACCACACTACAGAAATATGAGATGTTCTCAAGAAACTCTCATCCTCAAAATCCATACAGGTGCAATCTATTCTATGAACTTCAACTATGCACTTAAATTAAAGACCCATGAAACAGAAGTTCCTAATACAATGTGATAAACTTCACAAACTTTGACAATGCACTCAAATTAAAAAACATAGGTTTCCTAGTACAATTGTAAAAACTCTCTTTGCATTTTGCAAGAAACCACCAAAAAACTGAAACACACCGAAAGTCGCTTGAAAAACAGCACCTAATTATCACATACCTGTGATTTGTAGAAAAGAAAACCCCACCATATGATGGTAATTTTAACATGTAATGGCTGATGTCAGCCCTAGAACTCCATTGGTTTGCTTGTCTGGCTCGGCCCCTGTAGGGCACTGTTTCTCCTCCTTTAGCTGGTCTATGCTTTCGAGATACTCTGGCATCAAGCTGTTTTGCTTACAAGAGAAGAATACTGAAGAAAGAGAAAAAGAAGAACCAAAACGAAAGGAGAAAGTAAGAAGAATAAGAGAGAAAAATGAGAAGCACTTCAGGCAAGGTTTAAGTTGGTAGTTCAACAGTATGCTGGGAAACCTGACTCTCATATTTATATTAATTGAATATTACAAATTTAAAAGAAATGTACTCTAAGTTCTGTCAAATTTCAAACATTCTCTTGGCTAGAAATTACAAATCTGTATGAATCACAACAGTTTATTGTAGGACCCATATAGTGAACAAAACATATTAATTGCTCGTACTTTCTTACATTCGGAACATGTGAGAAGATCTGCGACAATTCTGTACAAGACCTTATGTCGTGTTTCACTCAGCCTAAAATTAGTTTTGGCTGCACAAATCACAACCATTTGATTGGGGGACTTTTGAGGCAAGGATATGTGAAGAAAAAACGTTCAAACAGGCAAAGTTCCCTTGACTGTCCATTCTTTTTTCTCTTAAATTAAAAAGAATACAACAGTAAGAGAGTTTGTATGTCCTGACTTCCCTAGAATGGTCCACCAGATGACTATTACAGATCTTATACTTTTGTGGTGTTTGTTGTCACGGTCACTGCTAACTTATTGATGTTAAGTGGGTCATGAACCATCAATGTCAAAGCCCATAAAGGCCCAGCCCACTTAAAGATAGTCAAAACCATCCAATTGTGTCCAGCTATAAAACAGTGTGTAATTCCATTAGTAGGAGATTCTCTAGGATTGTGATTGATGTAAATTAAGTAGATTGTAGACACAATTGAGCATTGTAAATTCTATATAAAGGAAGAAGACCCCTCAAACAGGATCATCCAAAAGTTCACTCAAACTCTCTCTTGTTCAATCTCTGTCTCTCTCGTTTATCCTTTGTCATGGTATCAGAGCTACAGTAAAAAAGAAGCTTCTGATTTCCCTTCCTTGGTTGTAATAGAGAGAAATCAATCTATCTTGGAGAATAACAGCTCAGGGCTCTGTTTCGAAGCATCCTTGCAGCAGGCAGTTCGTACATCTACTGTGGATCATCTCTGATCTACAGCGGTCCACCTGTGAACAACCAGACCTCACTAGCAGCCACTACAGACAGGATCGACTGCTTCTTCTGAGATTTATGAAGATTTTTTCAGGATTTTTCGACACTTGAAGGTTGGTTTTCTGATCACTCTTGTGATTTCAAATTTTTTCTGCACTGTTTTGATCTCAACCGTCCAGAAATTTGGATCTGAGGTCTGTTTCAAATCAGGCTCTACCACCAGAAGGCTAGGTGTTGTCTGAGATCAGGTCTGAACCCTGATCTTGAATCTGATCACTCTGTGGGCCCCACGTTGTCCAACAGTCCCTCATTCAAGGTCGCCTGGACTGTTTTTTTCTTCTTTGTTTTGGGGTTCCTCATGGAATACATCTCAGATCTCCTCTTTTAGATGTGATTTCTTCAAAATCATCTTCCTGGATAATTTTTGCTGTATTTCTACTGTCTACAATGGATAAACACGAAATTGCTTTGATCAAGTTTAATGGGAAAAACTACACATCGTGGGCTTACCAATTCCAATTATATTTAGAAGGGAAAGAACTGCTGGGTCATATTGTAGAAGATAACAGGGCTGTAAGATAACAGGCCCTAGGCCCAGCCCAATAAGGCCCATGTACGGCCTCCCACATGTGGAGTTTAGGCTAGATTGTATGTAGCTGATTTCTCTCATCTTTATTCCTTGTATAGATTAGGAGATATTCTTTCTATTCTTTCTTTATTCTAATTTGTATTCTTAACATTTTTGGAGCCTTGATTAAGGCATATAGAGATTATAAATACAATCGTCGATCCTCAATGTTGGGACAACCTTCTCTCCAGTTGTCGTCGTCTTCTTCTTCCTTCTTCTTCCATATATGCTAACACATATAACTGGTTCTGATCCAAAACCTAAAGAGGATGACAAGAAAATTCTAGCATGGACCACCAAGGATGCCAAAATCAGAACTTGGATCCTCGGATTTGTAGAGCCAAGTCTCATCTTGAATTTGAAACCCCACAAAACAGCAAAGGACATGTGGGATTATTTGAAGAAAGTCTATCATCGTGGTTATTTTGCTCGTCAGTATCAACTGGAACTGGAAATTGCACGATATAATCAAGGAAATTCTTCTATCTAGGATTATTAGTCAGGATTTCTCACATTATGGGCTGAATATGACGAGATCAACTATGAAAATGTTTGTGATGCGGCTCTTTTAGAAATACAGGAACTTCAGGCCACTAGTCACCGCGACCAATTTATGATGAAATTGCGCCCTGAATAATGAATCTATCCGGTCTAGTATTATGAGTCGAGTTCCCTCTCCATCATTAGATGAATGTCTAAATGAAGTCCTCCGTGAAGAGACTAGTCAACTGACTTAGCTTACTTTGAAACAACAAGTCTCTGGTGGCCCTTTGTTAGTCGGGTTTATCTCAACAGATTCTTCTTCTCAATCTGCTAGTCCAACCTTGACTGCATACACTGCGAAAGGAAACCCTCAGGGATGAGACCTAACCGCTCAATCAGTCAAATGTGCGTTTCTTGGATATGCTTCTCACCAAAAAGGTTTCCTTTGTTATGATCCCAGTACTAATCGCATTCGCATCTCTCGCAATGTCGTTTTTTTTTTTTTTTTAAAACAATAATTTTTTTCCAAATCAAGATAATTTCTCAACTTCTTTTTCCTTTTTACCTGACTTTGATCGTGATTCTCTGTTACCTATTCGAGTGTACGAAAGGCGTAAGAAGGATGTTTCTACACTTTCACCCCCTTAAGATCTACCTCCATTACTTGATCCACCAACTGCCACTGTCTAATCTCCAATTCCTCTTCGTCGCTCCACTCGTTCCTCCCGGCTTCCGGACAGATATGGTTTCACCCATACCTCTTTGGTTCCTCTCTTGCCATACCTAATTCTTATTTGCAGGCCGTGAAGCATGATTGTTGGAAGAAAGCTATGTAGGATGAATTAGAAGCACTTCATGCAAATCATGCATGGGATATTGTTCCATGCCCCTCTTCCGCAAAGCCCATTGGATGCAAATGGGTTTTCTTAGTCAAACTTAAAGCAGATGGCTCGTTAGATCGCTATAAAGCACGGCTTGTTGCACTTGGTAACCGTCAAGAATATGGCATAGATTATGACGGAATTTTTGCCCTAGTTGCAAAAATGACAATAGTTGTACTGTTCTCGCCATTGCCGCTTCTTGTTCATGGCCTCTTTACCAGTTTGATGTAAAGAATGCGTTTCTCCATTGCAATCCTAAAGAAGAAGTGTATATGCGTCTTCCACAATGTTAACACCAATTGACACAAAGCCCACCAGGCCCATTCAATGTAACAAACTAACCTGGGATAATTTAGATAGACTCAAATCAATGTAACAGCTTTACTTTCCATATACATAGATTGTATTAGGTTTGAATTGCCTTGATTAAGGCTGAATGATATTATAAAAGGGAGGAAGGATCGTCATTGAAGGGATCCAAGTATTCCATAAATATCATTGTCTCTCCATCAGCGTGACATGGTATCAGAGCTTCAATGGTTCCTATGTGCATCTTCTTTAATAATGAACACTAGATCTCACTCATAGCTTGATCAATACAGATCCAGATCTGTATTCCTGGCCTTTTTTAAGTCATCGGCAAGGCATAACCTTCAGATCAGCACAGTTACAACGGTGGGCCACCTGCGATGATCAAGATACCCTCAACAATCCTATCTATGACAGTCGACTGGTTATCCTGGGAATTCTGGTGATTTTTAAAGAATTTTTTGCTGCCTCGAGGTAGGATTTCTGAACACCTTTGTGGAATTCCTGTTTTTCACAATAGTTTTCATCTCAGCCGTCCAATTTCTTGGATTCTCATCCAAATCGGGTGAGACTTGGTTCATTGGAAGCAGAAAATCATTCTCTTACATCTAGGGAGATCTGATTGGTTCACTGGAATCACTGTGGTCCTCACAATCAGATCTAGTGGCTAAAAATAGGGTTGACAGGAACTCTGTTTCATAGAATGTTCATTGCTGGCCCACAAGCGATCATCAAAGGCATTCAACATTTTGGTTCCAGCATGGTGGCCTGATATTCCTAAGAATAATAGGAACTTTCTTAGATTTTTTTGAACATCAGAGGAATGTTTTTTGGCCCAGCTCGTGCATCACCAGTTTTTTGAAACTGTTTTGATAAGCACCAGTCCGAATTTGTTGCTGTACGTTGGATTTCCTTGTAATTTCGTCTGGGGATAAAGCATCAAATCTTTCCGGCCTGGACACATCTCTGATCTAAGATCAGGTCCATCAGTGGACGTTATCCTTGGGTTTCAACCATAAAAAACATGGTCGCCTGACTGTTTTTTTTGCAATCTTTGCAATCTTTTGCAATCTGAGCTGTCTTTCTGTTGATTGTGTTTGGACTTACTGCTGGGGTATTTTTACATCAAGACTTCTCTTCCAAAATTTTGTCTGGAGTTACTTGATTGCATTAGTATCTGGGATTCATTTTTGATCAGGGATCAGATCTTCAAGTGGACCCCACAATGGGTGTCGACAGTCTGAAAATTAGACGTCTGAACTGTTTCTTTTACAAACTGTTGCACATCTAGCTTGTGTTACCTACTGGAGGTAGCATTACATTCAAGGATTCTCTCTATTTTTATCTGCTTGATTGTCATGGAAAAAGGTGAGACCTATCTCATTAAATTCACTGGAGCTAATTACACATCACGGGCCTTCCAATTTCAGATATACCTTAAGGGAAAAGAATTATGGGGTCATGTAGATGGGACTGATCCAAAACCTTTAGAGGATGTAAAGGCCGCTTCCAAATGGGAAACCAAAGATGATATAATTATGACTTGGCTTCTGGGGTCAGTGGATCCACAATATATTCTGAATCTTAGAAGGAATGTGGGACTATCTCAAACAGGTTTATCAACAGGATAACTCAGCCCGACGGTTTCATTTGGAACATGAGCTTTCTCAGTTTAATCAAGGGACAATGTCAATTGAAGAATATTACTCATTTTATTTGCTTATGGACGGACTATACCGAGATTATTTACTCCAGTCTACCTGATGCCTCGATTGCGGTGGTTCAAAGCATTCATTCCACTAGTCAACGGGATCAATTCTTGATAAAACTTAGATCGGAATTTGAACAAGTGCGTTGGAATCTGATGAGCCGGGTCCCCCCCCCCCCCCCCCCCCCCCAACACACTTCTATTGATTCTTGCTTAGGAGAGCTCCTTCGTGAGGAACAATGTCTTACAACCCAGGTGACTGCTGCCTATCTTGCATGTCCCAAACAACAAAACAAATATATGAGCAAAGTACAGTGTTATTGTTGTCAGAAGTATGGACATGTTGCTACTCAGTGTAATAAAAAATACTGCTCTTACTGCAAATGCAAGGGCCACGTTCTTCCTGAATGTCGGCACCGTGTTCAGACTTCCTCACAGAAGGTCAATCTGGCAACCCTGGATGCGTCTTCTTCTGCCTTGAGTCTTGCTGCCTATACAATGATGCCTGCTCCGCCTGCTTCTTCCTCTCTTACTCCTGATATGGTTCAACAGATGATCGTAAATGCCTTTTTTTGCTCTTGGCCTCTCAGGTAAACCCAAACATTTAAACTCTACCTGGTATATGGATTCGGGGGCTTCTAATCATATGACCCACTCTTCTGATAATTTATCTCAATTAAAGCCTTATGATGGAAATCTCTGAATCAATACAACAGATGGTGGCAGTATACCCATTACTGCCATCGGTGAGATCTCACTATCCCTTACCTTTGAGTCATGTCTTTCTTTTTCCTCAGTTATCTATAAATTTATTATCTGTTGGACAACTCGTTGATAACCATTGTTCTGTCTCTTTTTCGCGTTCTGGTTGTGTCATACAGGATCAAGCATCGGGGGATGTGATAGTGAAGGGACCTAAGTGTGGCAGTCTTTTTCCACTACAAATTTCTATACAAGATCGGAATTGGTTGCCTCTGTTTTGCTTTCTGCGTCTAGTTAAAATAAGAGCCAATTATGGCACAATAGATTGGGCCATCCTCAGTTCTCGTACTTTGTTGTCTTTGTTTCAATCTGGTTTGCTTCATGCTAATAAAATTTCTCTTAAAGATGTTTCTGTTGATTGTTCTAGTTGTAAAATGAGCAAGAGTAAGACTCTTCCTTTTCCCATCAGTACCTCATTATCATTGAAATGCTTTGATCTTGTTCATAGTGATGTATGGGGTAAAGCACCTGTCATATCCCATTCTCATTTTAAGTATTTTGTTACATTTATTGATGATTATAGTCGCTTTACGTGGATTTATTTCTTGCATTCAAAATTTGAGGTGTTTGTTACCTTTAAAATTTTCTTAGCTTATGTGGAAAATCACTTCTCCACATCCATTAAAACACTTCGCACAGATTCTGGTGGTGAATATGTATCTAATGAGTTTCAGAATTTTTTGCAAAACAAAGGGTTCATTTCTCAAAATCATGTCCTTATACACCACAACAAAATGGTGTGTATGAGAGGAAAAACATACACCTTTAGGACATTGTTAGGTCACTTATCTTAGAATCATAAATTTTGGCCCGAGGCTCTGTCCACAGCAGTTCATGTTATAAATAGGCTACCATCCCCTCGTATAGAGAATGAAACACCTTATTTTCGTTTATTTCATAAGCATCCTACTTATTCTCATCTCCATACTTTTAGGTGTGTATGTTTTGTTCTTCTTCCCCCAGTTGAACGAACAAAACTATCTGCTCAATCCTCTAAGTGCACTTTTCTAGGCTATGCGACTGACCAAAAATGATTTTTCTGTTATGATCCTAAGGTGAAACGTACGTATCAGGACCTCTTGTAATGTTGTGTTTTTTGAAAATCAATATTTTTTCCAACATCATTTAGATCATGATAATCCTACTATGCTTTCACTTGTTCCTGACTTTTGTGATAAACCTGTTCCTTCTACGGAATCTATCAAGCCGTTACTTGTGTATGAAAGGCATTGGCGGGAAAATACGATTACAACTGAGTCTCCTCATTTGTCAGCTTCCTCGGCACTTGACCCCGCTCCTGCTCCAGATATCTCCTAGTCAGTTCCTTTTTGTCGATCATCTAGGATTTCCCGCCCCCTTGATCGGTTTGGCTTTACCCATACATCCTTACTTGCTTCTTTGTCTTCTGTTCACATTTCTAATCATTTTTCCCAAGCAGTGCAACATGAGTGTTGGCGGTAGGCCATGTAGGAAGAACTTGATGCACTCAAAGTGAATCACACATGTGATGTTGTTCAATGTCCTTTGTCCATCAAACCCATTGGCTGTAAGTGGGTTTACTCTATCAAGCTGCATTCTGATGGTACTCTGGCACGTTATAAGGCTTGGTTAGTGGCACTTGGCAATTGTCAGGTGTATGGTTTGACTATGATAAGACATTTGCTCCGGAGGCTAAGATGACAACGGTGCGTACTATTCTTGCTATTGCACCATCACGCTCATGGCCTCTTTATCAGATGGATGTGAAGAATGCCTTCCTCCATGGAGATCTTAAAGAGGAAGTGTACATACGTCTTCCTCTAGGATATGATTCTACTTCTAAAAAACGAGGTGGCGTGGCTCCGTCGCTCGTTGTATGGACTCAAACAAGCACCCAGAGCTTGGTTTGAGAAATTTTGTTCTACTTTGCTTCATCTTGGATTTGCTCAAAGTCCTTATGATCCTTCATTGTTCCTGAATAACACTGCTCAAGCTACCACCATACTTCTCGTATATGTGGATGATATCATCATCACAGGCACTTACGGTAAAATGATCCATAGTCTTCAATACTCACTTCAAGCTGCATTCCATATGAAAGACCTGGGGTCCATTAACATATTTCTTGGGTCTTGAGGTGCAACAGTCTAGGAAGGGATTGTTTTTACATCAACATATGTATGCTACTGATCTCATTGATCTTGCTGGCCAAAAGGATGCAACACGTGTGGACACTCCATTAGAAGTCAATATGAAACTCCGGAAAGATGATGGGGACCTCCTCTTCGACCCCACCTCCTCCAGACGCTTAGTCGGGAGTTTAGTCTACTTGACTATCACTCGACCCGACATCTCATATGCTATGAATGTTAGTCAATTCATGACAGCACCGTGGCATCACCATCTGGTTGCTGTCAAAAGGATCATTCGGTACATTCTTGGTTCTCCGACACGAGGCTTGGTTTTTCCAGTTGGCACACCACTTACACTAAATGCTTATTTTGATGCCGACTGGGCTGGATGCCCGGATACTCGCCGATCCACCACAGGCTGGTGTATGTATTTGGGTGAATAACTCATTTCTTGGAAATGCAAAAAGCAAGAAAGGGTCTCCAGATCTTCCACTGAATCCGAATATCGTGCCATGTCCTCTGCCTGTTCCGAGATCCTTTGGCTTCGTGGCTCACTTGCAGATCTTGGTTTTCCTCAGACCTCAGCTACCCCACTTCATACGGACAATACTAGTTCCATCCGTATCACTGAGAATCCAGTCTTTCATGAACGTACAAAACATATCGAGGTGGAATGTCTTTTTATTCGAAATGAATATGATCGCAAGGTCATTAGTCTTCCACATGTTTCCAGTGAACTCCAACTTGCAGACATCTTCACCAAAGGACTGTCTAGGCCACGCCGTGAGTTCTTGATTCTTAAATTGCTGCTGTTTCACCATCATCAATTTGAGAGAGGGTGGGGGTGGGGTTAACACCAGTTGACACAAAGCCCTCCAGGCCCATTCAATGTAACAAACCAACCCATTACGTGGGATAATTTAGATAGACTCAAATCAATGTAACAACTTTACTTTCCATATACATAGATTGTATTAGGTTTGTATTGGCTTGATTAAGGCTGAATGATATTATAAAAGGGAGGAAGGATCGTCCATTGAACGGATTCAAGTATTCCACAAATATCATTGTCTATCCATCAGCGTGACACACAAGGCCTAATTAGTTCTTCCAATGGTGAGGTTGCCCGCTTACGGCGATCCCTCTATGGTCTAAAGCAGGCACCAAGGGCTTGATTTTATCTTGTTCTTTTCTTCCCTATGTTGCTTTGAGCTCTTTGGCCTCCTTGTAAAGCTCCCCTTCCTTTCGGGTGGTGGTTGTTTTTTGGGGATGTTTCCCAACTGCTTCTCAATATAGTTCTTGTATACTGTAAAGCTTTTTTCAATACAAATTACCATTTAAAAAAAAAACCCTTCATTTTCAGTAGAGTGCATCTGATCCTTCCATGTTTCTGCATCATACTTCGAGAGGGATTACAATGCTCCTGGTTTATGTTGATGACATAATCATATCTGGTACTGACTATGCAATGATAAACCATTTCCAAAGTTCACTTCATGAGTCTTTTAATATGAAAGATTTAGGACCCCTCACCTATTTCTCGGGCCTTGAAGTACATCAGTCCGATAAAGGTTTAGTCCTAGATGAACACAAATATATAATGGACCTAATTGAGATGGCGGGACTTAAGTACTCCACTCCCGTGGATACCCCTCTAGAGGTTAATGTCAAGCTCAATCAAGATACAGGTGATCTTCTTCCTGATGCCACGTTATATCGGCGATTAATTCGAAGTCTGGTCTATCTTACTGTCTCTTGACCTTATATCTCATATGCGGTTAATTTGGTAAGCCAGTTCATGACAGCACCTCGACATCTTCATCTCGTTGCCGTTCGACCCATTATTCGTTATATACTTGGCACTCCATCTAGTGGCTTGTTCTTTCCTGTTGGCAATTCTATTTCTCCGACAGCCTACTCAAATGTTGACTGGGCCGGCTGTCCTGATACACGACGCTCTACTACTGGATGGTGCATGTATTTGGGCAACTCCTTGATTTCATGGAAGTGTAAAAAACAGGATAAGGTATCCAAGTCCTCAACGGAAGCAGAATATCGTGCTATGTCTGCAGCTTCCTCTGAAATAGTCTGGCTTCTTAGCCTCCTCTCTGAGCTTGGATTTCCACAATCAAATCCAACACCTCTTTATGCTGATAATACTAATGCTATCCGGATTACTGCTAATCCCGTTTTTCATGAACGTACCAAGCATATTGAGGTTGCCTGTCATTTTATACAGGACGAGTACCTGTGGAACACCATTAGTCTCCCTCATATTTCTATAGGACTTCAGGTTGCCGATATATTTACAAAAGCACTACCACGACCACGGCATTAGTTCTTGGTTAACAAATTGCTCTTGGTTGACTCCACAACATACCATCAATGTCAAAGCCCATAAAGGCCCATCCCACTTAAAGATAGTCAAAACCATCCAATCTTGTACAGCTATAAAATAATGTGTAATTCCGTATTAGGAGATTCTGTAGGATTGTGATTGATGTAAATTAAGTAGATTGTAGCCACAATTGAGCATTGTAAATTCTATATAAAGGAAGGAGACCCTCAAAGAGGATCATCCAAAATTTCACTCAAACTCTTGTTCAATCTCTGTCTCTCTCGTGTATTCTTTGTCAATTGATAGCAAACTGACTGAAAAAAAAAAAAAAAAAAAAAAAAAACATGAGGATGAGAAAAGTGGCTTACATCTAAGGTTTTTTCATGAATTTTTTCTTCAATCAAACTAAACATCAATGCTTCTCATCCTTGCTAGTTAAGAGTATTCATTGTTTCTTGTGTATTGTTACTTAATTCCTTTGGATGTTTGATTTTATTCTATACCATGAGTGACATTGGCAGAATGTTACAAGTTGGAGCCTAGGCACTATCTTTTGCTTTTTTTTTTTTTTTCACGCTTATTTTTTCTTTCCTTCTTTTGTTCTCAAAATAAAGGCTGCTTTTCTTGCGCATGAGATTGAAGAGGAGGAGAGTAATATACAGAAGCTCAAGAACCTGTTAATTGATGAAGAAATTTCAGTAAAACTGCCCCATGAGAAGTTGGAAAAACAGGTCAGTGAAGAGATTTTCATCTCGCCATCATATGTTTAAGGATCATATTTTGTGGATTCATGCCTTCTCATTCCATATTTCCATGCAGTAACGTTAGGGCTTGTTTGGGAAATTCATGTATAGTGAAGTGAAGTGAAGGGTCAATTTAGAAGAAAGAAAGGGGGTCACTAAAAAAGTATGAAAATTAAAAAATCACCTTTTTTATAAGTAAAAAGGATACCTTCTTGTTGACAACTTGATAATGCAGTCAAAATCCAAGAGAAAGCCTTGTCGCGAAGTAATAAGCTCAGGAGTCCGAGGTCAATCCACAGGGAATGGGAGAGTAGAAACACACTTTCCTAGCCTAAATACAATCTAAACCTAGCCTAATAAAAACCTATACTACTAATGATTTCTGAATGAAAATTAAGCATTAATTACAACCCGTAAAAAAGATAAAACTGAAAATAAACAAAACTTAAACTAAACTGATCCTAAATGAAACTGCTGAAAATCAAAATGCTGTAACTCCGCTGTCAACCGAAGAAAATTAAATTAAAAAAACCAATTGAATATAATGAAACTGAAATCAATTAAAAGAAAACATCTAAGGATATGGATCCACTTGTTCTAATAATTTGAAATACGTATAGCTTAGATCCTCTTCTCTAGAATCCAATCCAAGAGAAGAGCAAAGATCAAATTCCCAATTGAGTTGTTTATGGAAACATCAGTTAAACCATTCAATGCTCAGTTTTGGATTCTCTTTATTATCAGAGGATTTCAAGCATTCCCTATAATCTAGAATTGAAAATAGGAAATCAAGGAACATGAAAAATAAAGAAAACCATCAACCAATTGAAGAATTTAAATCTTTTGATCATGTCTATCCATAGAACAAATAAAAGAAACAAGCTTCACGTTCTCCTTAGACTATGAACTTACCCTTCCATCGAGCACGTCTTCTTCTTCTCCTCTAAAAATATTACAATAATGCTCTTGAAAGAAGAAAGAAAAATAATGGAAAGAGGGGGAAGATGGAATGAGAGAGGAGAGAGAGGAGTGGGGTGTGGAGAGGAGTGGGTGGACATCCAAGGTGTGGGACGTCCCCTCCTTTATGGAGAAAAGAGAGAGAGATTTGTGTGGGATAGATAAAAGGAGAGACAAAAGGAAAAAAAAAAGAGAAAAATGGAAAACAAGGAGAGAAAATAGGAAAGGGAGAGAGAAATAGGAGAAAGAGAAAAACATCAGAGAAATAGAGATTCCTTCTCAATTTTCTATCTTTGTTGCACATGAGCTTTCCTATTTCAACACATCTTCTTTCCTTTGCAAAATCTCTACGCAATCTCCACCATTGATTTCATCTTTGATTGATTCTTCTCAAATTAGAAGTCTTGCATATTTAGGAAGTCTTCTCTCTTTTGGAATTCTCCTCTTGCTAAAAAAACTCTCCTTACTTTGGATGTCTCCAACTTGCAGCCAAATCTGGAATCATGCTTGCATTGAAAGTCTTCAATTTTTTTCTAAGAGAGAGTCCTTCCTTTATTTAAAAATCCTCAAACATGGGAGAGTTTTTTTCTCTCAAACTGCTGTGGGCCCCACCAAGGGACGTCCCTCCCTTGGGATTCACGCCCAAGTGGGAAACTTCCTCTTGTGTGTATTTCTTCTCCTCCTTATTTTGACTTCTGACGTATCTCTGCTACTGAAGTTGGCTCTGCAAGTGAGTCCCTTTGTATAGTCCCTATGAAAGAAAATTGTTAAATTAAAAATAATAATTGAAATTATTAAGGACCACACGTAGAAAACTATCCTGCTTTGCACGAGATTCAAATGAACATGTATGAACTTATGCAAGTATACCATTTTGCTCGGAATTTCGTGTACTGATTGTGAAAAGAAATTGCATGGGTTTTTGTGTAAAAATGAAGATATTAGTGATGATAGTCCGATAATTCAAAAGGAATAATCCGATAAATATTCAAATTCCCACAATTAAACACAAATTCTTGTTAAACCCATTTTGAAAGCGACGATGCATATTTATATGTAATGTAGATTATTTGACCAGAAATAAGTCCGAAACCTCGATGAAATAATGACAATAATATGCAATATTTTAGACGTGTCACTTCTCACGCCACTAAATGACAAAAAACCCTCTTGTTTTTTTTAGCAAAAAAGTAAAAACGATACCTTCTTATACCACTAAATGACAAAAAGCCATGACATGTTTTTTGTCATTTAGCACTTGTCACGTTCCCAACCCAGATTAGCACAAATTGTGTCTCGGGGCATGACGCTGCCGCTGTGGGGTGAACAATATAAAGTTTTCCCATGAGGTGACAATTCCCACAGGATTCCGCGATATGAGGCTACGCCAAATTCCTCAAATCTTTAAAACATTCAACAAAAGCTTGTGCGAACAAATCAATATTAGCACATATTTAAAATATTAAGGCATCACACATGGTAGCAAAGTACGGACAACATTCCTATAGCATTAAACATTTTAAAGTAAACGTTTACAAAAGTATCTTAATTACATTTCCACAATAAAACGCCTACAAAAACGATGGCCAAGTCAACTGCAAAATATGAAACCCAAAAGACATCTCCTTAAAGATGATAACGGCAACTCCTGTGTCAGCGCGATGCTCTATAGCACATCGTCTGCGTACTGTTCCCTCAAACCCTGCAGTTCCCATAGTCAACTGCTCAGGGGCAGTGGATCTATTACCTGCAGCACCAAGTATAGCAAAATCAGGTTTATGATAACCTCAAGCAGTCAATTTAGATAACATTCACTTGTTGCATCAATATGGAACTTAAAGATAGGAAATTAAACAAGAGCAACTAGGCAAGATTGTGTAAAAAAAAAAAAACATTAAAGAATCATTCAAGACAAAGTAACGAGGTTTTAAATTTTGGTGCCGGTTGGGACCGGGACGAGTCTATGCCGACCATGCCAGATTGGTACGACTGCGCTAGTCCTAAAAGGTGTCAAATTTTTAATTTTTTTTATAAGAATAGAAATAATAGAAAACTAGGAAAAATATGTAATTTGAGCTATTTAACAAGTATCCAATCTAAATATAGTGATGTTTAGTGTTGTTGAGCACTGAGTCGTTGAGAGTATAACTTAGAACTACTAGTTTTGAGGAGGCAAAATTATTTTTTTGTCTTTTAACATAAGGGAGAAGTCATTTTCTTGAAAGGTAAATTGGTCAAAAAAAGGACTAAGGGAGCATATAATTAGTATTCTTTTTATGGATAAATGACATGCTTAAGTTTTATTTAAGCTTACAAAGTTCACTAACTCAAGTTACTTTCAATGAGGCCCCCACCTAGATATATAGACTAATATAGCCTAGGAAGCACGGACACTTCTCCGGGGCCAGAGTGTCGGTGTCCGACACGTGTCGGACACGGACACGCTCCGGACACGCTCCGACACATGTCGGACACGCCCAAAAGAGTGTCCTGATTATTTTTTTTATTTTTAATATTTCGGACACGCTGGGACACGCTGGGGACACGCTGGGACACGCAGGGGACACGCTGGCCTCTTTTAATTGGAAAAAAAATAATAAAAATAGAGTAAAAAATGAAAAGAAAAGGGGGCTTTTTGTAAAAGGTCATAACTTATTTGTTTGCTAAATTAATTACAAAGTGAAAATAATAAAATTAGAGTAAAAAATGAAAAGAAAAGGGGGCTGATTGCAAAAGGTCATAACTTATTTGATTGCTACATTGATTACAAAGTTAAAATAATAAAATTAGAGTAAAAAATGAAAGAAAAGGGGGCTGTTTGTAAAAGGTCATAACTTATTTGTTTTCTAAATTAATTACAAAGTTAAAATAATAAAATTAGAGTAAAAATGAAAAGAAAAGGGGGCTGTTTGTAAAGGTTATAACTTATATGATTCTAAATTGATTACAAGTTAAATAATAAAATTAGAGTAAAAAATGAAACGAAAAGGGGGCTTTTGTTAAAAGGTCATAACTTATTTATTGCCAATTGATTGCAAAGTTAAAATGATAGTATCTTTTAGTATATGATTAGATATATTATTATTATTATTATAATTATTAACGTGTCCCTAACGTGTCCGTGTCCTTTTTTGAAAAATGCCGTGTCGGCGTGTCCGTGTCGTGTCGTGTCCGTGTCCCGTGTCCGTGTCCGTGCTTCTTAGAATATAGCATATTAGTTGAAGGCTTGGATATGGATTAGGAATATTCAAATGACCTACTGATTTCTCATCGTGATCAATAGTGGCCCACCTGCGATCATCACAAAGTCTACAAGTCTCACTCCAGCCTTGGTCGACTATCTCTCCTGGTCTTTTTGGAGATTTTTTCAGCATTTTTCAGAGATCAGAGGTAGGCCTTTTGATCTGTCTTGCGATTATCCTACTTTTTGAAATAGTTTTCATCACAGCCGCACAAAATCCTGGATTCTGAACGGATCTTGATGAGACTTGTACTGCTGGAAAAGGAATTTGGTACTGGTTTCTAGCTTCTAATCTGATTCTCAATCTGATCAGTCTGTGGGCTCCACGCAGGGATCCTACCTCCAAATTTCAGTTCGTTTGGGACTGGTTTTTGCCAAAACTGCACCTTTTTGTGCTGTTTTCTGTTGGAAGCTTCATCAACTAGTGTTACTGCTGCTTTCTGATGTGTGGACTGTTTTTCACCTTATTGTCTGATAAGGGCTGCTTTCTTCTTAAACACTTTTTTTTTTTTTTTTTGCAATGGACAAGGATGATGTTATCCCGATTAAATTTAATGGGCATAATTATATGTCCCGGTCCTTCCATTTAAAGAACTTTGTAGAAGGACAAGGGTTCTTTGGTTATCTTGATGGATCAATCACTAAGCCTCCGACTCCAAGTATCATTGACTCAAAAGTCTTAGCCACCTGGTCTAAGGAAAATGCTAAAGTTGTCACTTGGATCCTCAACTCTGTTGATCCCTCTCTTGCCGTTGCTCTTCAAGCCTACACTACAGCAGCTGATATGTGGGCACATTTCAAGAAAGTTTACTACCAAACCAATAAAGCCCGGAAGTTTCACTTGCATAGTGAAATTGCTAAATATAATCAAGGGAATCAATTTGTGCAGGAATACTTTAATGGTTTCCTTACCTTATGGATTGAACAGTCTCTTCTGGATTTCTATTTGAGGCTCTCAAATTACAAGAAGAAACTCACATTAGCCAGTTTGTGATGAATCTACTGCCAGAATTTGAATCTGTTCGGTTTGCCGTTATGAATGGAGAAATTTCTGCTAATCTTGATGCCTGCTTTTAAGAAGTCCTTCACAAAAAACTTCGTCTCACCTCACAGCGTGCTATTCTTGAAGAACCAAAAGCCTTCCTTGCGCCTCTTCCTGCTGACTCTGCTCTTCTGGCAACCCTAAATCCGAAGCTGACTTAATGTTATGAATGCAAAGGCTTCGGTCACATTGCCAAAAATTGTCACAAGAAATTGGTTTGCCAATATTGGAAACGCTCTGGTCATCTTATTGATGACTGTCGCAGCCCAGTGTTTTTAAAAGCGCGAGGCGCATCAAGGCGCTAAGGTCTCCTGGGGCCTAGGCGCTAAGGCGCGAGGCGAGGCGCGGGCTTCATTGAAGTGAGGCGCACATTGTATATAAAAATATATATATTTTGGTATAGACAGATAATTCACAAAATAGAACAAAAGTAGAACAAATTACAACAAATTAGACAAACAGACAGATAATTAGCAATGAATATTAGAAAAATTCTAAACGTCATAAAGCATCCATCACTCTAAATGTTAAACATTCAAAAAAGTACCAAAATCCATCAAAACCAATACAACTTCAAAGTCAAAGCAACAACACAGATGCTCCTAAGGAAGACCTAATGAGATTGGTGATAACCTGATGATGTGTTTAAAAAAAAAAGCCCACAGACCAGCCAGACAGGTCATCTCAAAATTTCAGCGTGGGCCCCACTTATGGATGGTTAAGTCGGTGATGGCATAACCAATTATCAGATGATTCTTGTTCCACCGATTTGATGATGTGTTTGAAAAAAAAAAAAAAGCCCCAGACCAGCCAGTGCAGGTCATCCCAAAATTTCAGTGTGGGCCCCACTGATGGATAGTTAAAACTGGTGATGGCATAAACAATTCCCAGATGATTTGTGCCCCACCGATTTGCTGATGGGTTTGAAAAAAAAAAGGCCCTAGACGCCCCAGATTAGCCAGACCAGGTCATCCCAAAATTTCAGCGTGGGCCCCACTGATTGATGGTCAAATCGGTGATGGCAGTAGCATTTCTCACATGATTTGTGCCCCACCGATTTCATGAGCCCCACCAGAAGATAAAAAAGAAAGGTAAAAGAAAATAGGGAGACGAACGAGAATGAACGATAAAGAGGAAGAAAAAAACAACCATACATACCTATTTCGGCCGTGCGCTTGCCTCTGCTTTGCTCCTTGCTGGCTCGCTGCAAGTCGCTGGAATGGTCGCTGGGAGTTGCTGGGATGGTCGTCGTTGCTACTCGCTGGAATGGGCACTCGCTGCTTGATGGTAGGCGGAGATGAAGATGACGGCTTGATTGCATGCAAGAGATGGAGACGATGGGTCGAAGTCTGCTTCTGCTCTTCTTCTTCTTCGCAAGGTGAGTCGCTGCTGCTCTTTTTTTTTTTCTCCTTTCTCCTTTTCCCCCATTTTTTTCGTCGGATGATATTAGAAGAAGCTAGGGCTTTTGGCCTCCTTTATTTATGTTAGAAAAATTTCATTTAGCCCCGTCCATTTCTTTTTTGTTTAATTTAAAGCCTGATGAAAACAGTCAGGCGCACGCCTGCTACGACTTGAGCATGGACATGAAGCGCGCGCCTTAAGGGCTTATTGGTTGCCTGTTTCAACTCGCCTCGACTGCTAATAGCTGAGGCGCTACTGTTGAGCCTCACTGCGCCTGGCGCCTAGGCACGCGCCTGAAAAAACACTGTCGTAGCTTACAGCGAAGGAATGAGACATAGCCTAAGAAGCCTCCCTCCAATATGCCAAGACAGAATATTCCAATTGCATTTCACGCTCAATCACCCTTCTCTGATACAGGAAGCACTTCCTCTGGGGGCTATGTCTATGACTCCTGCTCAGATTCAAGAACTGATTCAAAAAGCGGTTACCTCAGCATATGCATCTATGGGCTTTACTGGTGGTCGGTATCAAATTCATTCTCCTACAACTTTTGTTGCCTTTCATTCTTCTGCATCTCTTCTCTTATCACCGCATTCACATGGTTTTTAGATTTAGGAGCTTTAAATCACATGACATCTGTAGAATATAGTTTTACAGATTCCCACCCTTATCTTGGAAAAGAAAAAATAACCACTGCTAATGGAGATCAACTACTCATCTTTGGAGTTGATACCATTACTTTATCTAGTGTCTCTAGCCAATCCCTCACCCTTCCCAATGTTTACTTTGTTCCAAAATTATCCGCCAATTTACTTTCTGTAGGACAACTTATTGATGATGGATATATTGTTCACTTTTCTTCCTCCGGTTGTGTTATACAGGGGCGACAAACTGGGAAGGTGATCGCGAGGGGGAGTAAACATGGGCGTCTGTTTTTGCTGGACATTGGACATCATTCCTTCTTTGCTTCTTCTTTTACGGCACGTTTGGTAACGGGAGATGAATCTTCTTTTCGGATGATTCCTTGGTGCCATGGAATTAGGCTTTCCTCAATGAGACGTTATGAGGGAAAGGATTCATCGGATTCCACGTTTGGCTAGCACAGAGGAATTTGTGATGATCTCTTCACATTCATGTTTGGAAAGCATATCAAATTCAACGGAAAACAAAACTAATGAGAAAAATTACTTATCTATTTCTGATAAAATCTTAGGAAGATTCAATTATACAAAGCAAACAAGATCTTAATGACAATATAACCCATGACACCACCCTTTAGTGACACCAAATCAATATTGAACTCATGACACCTACAAGGATGACCGAGAGAGCAAATCATATGCAACACCATTCCCAGTTTCTGTCATAGAAACAATATGATAATTGGCTTTTAGAAAACTGATATGACATAAGTTAATGCAGTCGGATATGTATGGATTCATGTAATCCTCAATACAATACATAAGATGATAATTAATTACTCTGTAGCACTACCATCCAGAATAACTGGGGCACATTACTAGATGGCTTCCAATAATGAGCATGCAATAACCCTAAGCACAAATTCATTCATATCCAAATGTTATAATACTCTAAAATAATCATCCAAAATTTTTTTTTGAACTTTTTTTTTTTTAAGAAAAGTAAAAGAACCAAGAACCCAAATTCAACCCAAGATCTCTAATGAACAAATGGCATCAGATTCTAATGATCCTTGCAAATAGGGATAGGTGACGGAGAAATGGAAATGGGGCTGGAACAAAAGATGAGGGGCTGGGTTTCGGTGTTAGGTTTGGGTGAGATCAAGGATGAAAATAACGGTAGCGGCCCGCCGCCAAACCGCTACGATGCGGGCGATACGTAGCGGTGCAGCGGTGCGATTTGAAAAAATCGCCCAAAAAATCTAAAAAAATTCCAGAAAATCCAGAAAATTGTAAAATGAAAGAATATGTGGTTCTTTTGTAAAAGTAAGTAAGAAAAGGGGGCGTAGCGGTCTCCTCATTGTATGAGGTCCTGTATCGCTGTATAAATAGAAAATAATAGTAATGATCATTTTTTTCACATGTGTTCATGTTGTTTAGTTATGCTAACTTAGAAACTTATGAAAGGCTCATAAAAGAAAAACTATGTCATGAAGTCAAGACTTAAGACTTAAGATTACCTAGAGAAAAAAATACATTTACCAAAGGGGGTGTCTAATAGGATGTACTTAGAGAAGAATCCTGGAGAAGAACTCTCTATATCGACTGTAATTTGGCGAGATCATGTGCTTTTTGGTGTTCTTTTAAACATAAAAGGGTAGAATAAATGTGTAGAAATGTTATTTGGAAAGAATAATAAATAAATAAAGTATTATTATGCATTTTAAAAAAATTGAAAAGAAATTTTTTTTCTCACCCCGTAGCAGTCCCGTAGCGGATGTAGCGGCTGCTACGGGTGTGACAGCCGATAAATCGGCCGTAGCGTGGCGGTGGCCACCGCTGCGGTCATCCATGGGTGAGATAGTGAAGGGATTTCACATTGGGGCTGGGTTGAGAGAGAGAGAGAGAGATAGAGAGAGAGAGCTGGGAGCTCTGGATTTGGCAGAGAGACCTTGGTGCTCTAGATATGGGTGAGAGAGAGAGGGAGTTCTGGTATGTTGGATTTTGGCTAGAGAGAGAGGGAGAGAGACAGACTTACGTACAAACTGGAGTAGGCGGCATTGCAGGAGGCAGAGGAAGGAGATGGAGTGGCTTCACTTGGGAAGGAGATGGTCTCTCACAGGTAGGGCACGATCAATTTTCTTCGTTGGAGAAAGTGGTTTAAATAGTTCGTTTTTAAAATCGATGATTTATCCATTCCAATGGGGGGAGGTCAGACCGGGGATATCCTCTCTTCCACAGAATCTCAGTCTTCAAGGAGGAAAACGTGGGGCGAGGAAAAATTACCGAACTTGGATTTTCCTTGATTGCGAGGAAAGATAGAGAGGATTCCTCTTTGAGGATGGTTACCAAACATGCCCTTAATACTTTCAATAAATTATGGACTGTTTGGCATAAACGTCTTGGTCATGTGAACAATGCTCATTTAATTTTCTTGTTTAAGATTGGTTGTTTGGAATCTACTATTGCTAATAAAATGATGTCATCTTTATCTCAATCAAAGTGTGAAACTTGTTGCTTAAGTAAGAGTCATATTTTGCCCTTTTCTATTCATAATTCTCGTGCATTGGAATCATTTGACATTATTCAGTCTGATGTTTGGGGAATTGCTCCTACCTTGAGTAGGATAGGATTTAAATACTATGTGACCTTTATTGATGATCATTCCCGTTATACTTGGATTTATTTCACGCCCTTGAAATCTGAAGTATTTTCTATTTTTCAAAGATTTTGTAACATGGTCCAAACCCAATTTAAGAAAGTAATCAAGATTCTTAGATCCGATTCCGGTGGAGAATACATATCTCATGCTTTCTCTGCCTTCCTTTCTGATAAAGGCATTCTTCATAAAAAATCCTGTTCGCATACTCAGCAAAATGGAATTGTGGAAATAAAGAATAGACACATTCTTGAAATTGTTCGTACTCTTTTAATTGCCTCATTAGTTCCTTCCAATTTTTGGTGTGATGCTGCACAGATTGCTGTGTATCTTAACAATCGTCTTCCTAGTACTGTTCTAGGAAAGATTACTCCTTACGGAGTTCTTTTTGGATGGACCCCTTCATACTCTCACTTGTGTGTTTTTGGCTTCTTGTCCTTTGTTCATCTTTTACCTACTGAGCGAACTAAGTAATCACCACAGGCTGTCAAATGCATCTTTCTTGGATACAGTACTGAACACAAAGGGTTTCTATGCTATGATCAATTCGAAAAACGCATGCGAATATCTCGTAATGTAATTTTCTTGGAACAGATTCCCTTCTTTTCGTTACGTTTGGACAGTCATCCTATCGCTGTGTCCTATCTGCCGCAATTCTCGGAGTCTGTTTCTCCATCAACTCTTCCCAAAGTCTATGTCCGGCGGAACTCGGTCCCTCCTATGGTGCCTTTCTCTCCTGATCATCTCTCAGTGCCGTTTACGGAGCCTTCAAGTAACCATGGTTCTTCTGATAGCATCATCTCTCTGCGACGCTCTAGTCGTCTTTCCGTTGCCCCTAACCGATATGGATTTCCTGCTCTTTTTACTACTTTTGATAGTGCTCCTATACCCACCTCATATTCACAGGCCTCGAAGATCGCTTACTAGCAGGATGCTATGAATGAGGAATTGCTCGCTCTTGAAGCAAATCAAACATGGGAATTGATACCGGCCCCTGAAGGAGCATCTGTGATTGGCAGTAAATGGATCTACTCCGTCAAAGTTCACTCTGATGGGAGTCTTGATCGCTACAAAGCTGGATTGGTAGCGCATGGTTATAAGCAAGAATATGGCATTGACTATAAGGAGACATTTGCACCAGTGGCTAAAATGACCACCGTTCGTACTCATCTTTGTGTTGCGGCAGCCCGCAACTGGCCTTCTATGGCAAATGGATGTAAAAAATGCATTTCTTCATGGGGACTTGCGAGAGACTGTTTACTTAAAACCTCCTCCGGGATATGCTTGTCCTCCTCAGCAAGTTTGTAAGTTGCGGAAATATCTTTATAGCCTTAAGTATGCTCCAAGGTCTTGGTTTGATAAATTCCGGGCAGCAATTCTTTAAGCCGGATTTCGTCAAAGTCATTCTGATAATTCCCTATTTCTGAGACGGACACCGAAGGGCTGCACATCCTCTTAGTCTATGTTGATGATATGATTATCAGTGGCAATGATATTGCCGGCATTACGGATCTCAAACACCATCTTACTCGCCACTTCAGAATGAAGGATCTTGATCCTCTCACTTACTTTCTGGGGCTTGAGTTTTTGCGTAACAAATCAGGCATTAGGATCCATCAGCGTAAATATGCTACAGATTTGATCACTTCGGCAAGGCTTGGTGATGCTCACACTTTTGATACTCCTATGGAATTGAACATCAAAATCAGTGACGGATGATGGCCCTCCCCGGGATAATCTCTCTATTTTCCGGTGGATAGTTGGTAGTTTGCTTTACTTAATTATGACTCGGCCGGATATTTCTTATGCCGTTCATACGGTTAGCCAGTTTATTAGCGATCCCCACAATCCTCACTTTGCTGCTACTTTGCGCATACTCCGCTATGTTAAAGGCACCCTTCACCATGGTCTCTTCTACCCTTCTGGCACTTCTCTGCACTTATCAGCTTATGCGGATGCTGATTGGGCTGGCTGCCCAGACTCTCGGCGATCTACCACTGGCTGGTGTATGTTTCTTGGGGAATCTCTGATTTCGTGGAAGTGCAAGAATCAAACCATTGTTTCAAAGTCTTCTGCTGAGGCAGAATATCGGGCGATGTCATCCGCTAGTGCTGAAATCATCTGGCTACGCCGTCTTCTTTGTGAATTAGGTGTTTGTGTTGGTAGTTCTACACCTCTACATGGGGACAATACCAGTGCTACCAAAATTGCCAACAATCCAGTATTTCATTAACGGACGAAGCACATTGAGGTTGACTGTCACTTCATCCTTCAGCATGTTGTTACCGAGAAGATAACTTTGCCTCATGTATCTTCTTTTAACCAATTAGCGGATATTTTTACAAAAGCACTTCCCAAAACGCATCATCATGATCTCACTAGCAAATTGATATTTTCTGCCTTACCACATCAATTTGAGGGGGAGTGTAGAAGATAACAGGCTCTAGGCCTAGCCCTAACAAGGCCCATGTATAATCCCACACGTGGGATCTAGTCTAGATTATGTAGCTGATTTCTCTCCATTGTATAGCTGATTTCTCTCCCCTTAATTCCTTGTATAGACTAGGAGATATTCTTTCATTATTATCATTGTATTCTTAGCATGTTTAGAGCCTTGATTAAGGCACAATGAGATTATAAATATAGTCAGTCGATTCTCCATTGAGGCACGACCTTCTCTCCAATTCTTCTCCTTCTTCTTCTTCTTCTTCCATATATATGTATGTGTGTGTGTGTGTGGGGGTTTGGCACCTATCTGAATGGACTCGACTGCTGGATCTGACCACCCATTTTGGACAGTGAAAACTTGTCGGCCATTGATTAAGGGTTAGTAACATCATCTGAGCCTTCGTCATTGTACACAGGTAGGTTCGACTGTCATCTGGTACAAGAAACTGCAAACAAGGTGAAGGTTTTCCAGTACAAAGTCACCAAAAGAATTATGCTAGCAATTGGTGACGGGAGATTGGCGAACACGTTTTCTTGAAGGTTTTGCAAACAGAAGTTGTTGTGAGATTTTGCAAGGGAAGCTTAGTTCGAGATATATTGGATTGTTTGAGATCATCGAACATGTCAGAAAAGTACCCTACCGAATTGCTTTGCCGCCTCAGTTGTTGGGAATTCACAATGTCTTTCAGATGTCAATGCTAAGAAAGTATGTGCATGATCCTTCGCACGTGATAAACCATAAGCTTGTTCCAATCAGAGATGAGCTTGACATTTATGGAGTTGGTTTAAATTTATGAAGCGTTCCAATCGATCCTTTAGGTCTAGTGTGTCTGCACAGGGCAGCAACAATATACAAATAGAACTTACATTAAAAAGAGAATGGGGGATATACATAGGCAGCAGGTTGCTGTCCCACAAAAGTGGTCCAACCCATATATAGGACCCCACTGACGCAGGCTGTAGAGTTGGGCAATGTTGTAAAAATTGCTAGGCGGACGCTAGGCGGTGTGCATGGACTAGGGATTAATTCCCGATTAATCCCCGCCTAGCCCGATTAATCCCCTCCTAGCGCCTAGGCGCCGCCTAGGCGGTGACCGCCGACTAGCGCCTAGGTGGCTGCCTAGGCCGATTTTTGCAACAGTGGAGTTGGGGGTTGTAGGAAAGTGTCAAAGCATAATACGGTGCTGAAGCACGTGTCTGTAGACACACTTCAACAAGTCTCTATAGAGGCGATAACGAGGACACACCTCGATGGGAAAATCCAATTCAATTAATCAAATCTGAAATTCCATTCTCTACAATGCCATATAAATAGGAAAAAGAAAACTTAGGTAAGAGGAAACCTACTTAAACTAGGAAACTAAGAAAAACTATAATTCTATCCTAATTACACTTCTTTAAATAAAATTAGAAACTAATGACATAATTAGTGAATAAAAATCCTAAATCTATTTGGCCCCTACACATGTGGCTTGAGATCTATTTGCATAATTCTGCCTGGCTTGGAAAGAACTTGACCTCGAGTTTGGTAAAATCGAGAGATTGATCCATTCGTCGATCGCGGATCCGGGGCTGCATCACCCTCTAACCAAATCCTTTTTTCCACCATGATTTCTTGTATTTTAGGTGAATCATAGGCTTGTATTCAAATCTATGCCTTTTCGTGGTTGGGTTTCTACATCTTAATCCGATTTAAGGTCTAGAATTCAAATCCATGGTGTCAAAGAAATGGATCATGCTTATGAAGGAAAAATAAATTTGTTTACCTACCTCTTGAAAGTGATAATGGTCTGCTCAAACAAATCGGGCATCAATCCAAGCAAAATTTAGGTTATCTTCTTCTTCCTTCAGGTTTCTCCTTTCTTTGATCTTTATTATAGCTGTTCCTTAGGTTTCTAGTTGAATGAGTAGTTGAAAGGAAAGAAAGAGGGAGAGAGAGGGGTCATGCAAGACTAGAAAGAGGGGAGTTGACTGCTTTGGAGTTTGGGCGCAAGGAGAGAGAGAGAGAGAGAGAGAGAGAGAGAGAGAGAGAGAGAGAGAGAGAGAGAGAGAGAGAGAGATGATTGACTGTTTGGTTGTTTGGGGTTTGTGTGCAAGATGGGATAGGGTTTTTTTGGCGTGCAACAAATCGGCGTCCTACATGGGCCCCATGGACCCCATACTAAGGTTACATAATGTTTTCATAATTTTTGGCCAACCCATAGCCATACCTATATACCAACTAATAAACGTATTTATTGTTGAATTACATTAATTAGGACTAAATCATTATGACTGACTTCCTTAATTTATTTATTATTCCCTGTTCTTATTTAATTCAGATTATTCCATTTTATTCCAAATAAATTTAATTACTTAGTTGAAAATCAGGAAACCAGTTTAATAAAATTAATTTTGTCTATTTTCTCTAATTCCAGGGTTGGGTTCTTACACACCTCACGGACTCAACGGGTCAAACTTGACCGCAGCACTTGTTGATGTCAACCCTAAACCTTGGATGAATAAAAGAAAGAAAAACTAAAAATCATTTATTCTTTTACTGCTTAACTACTGCTGAACTTTTGAATGTTTAACTTATATCGAATCCCTTATATCTTCAAAATCCCTGCGGTTTCAGATGTTCTCTTGGTTCGCTCTGACGCAGCAATGGCTTTGGTAAGTTGTCTTGGTCTCACACCACAGACAAGAGAGGGAGAGAGAGAGAGAGAGAGAGAGAGAGAGAGAGAGAGAGAGAGAGAGAGAGAGAGAGAGAGAGAGAGAGAGAGAGAGAGAGAGAGAGAGAGAGAGAGCTCAATTCTATTAATGTGTACTCTTCTATTGAAAGGCATTGCAATCCTTATAAAGACTCCATACCAACTAATTTATGAAACAACTCAAGATAGACTCACATAAACTTTCTAATAATTATCACTAGATATTAGCTAATACTAAAAATCGGAAATCTAGGAAGATCAGGAAATCTGCAAAACTAGGGAAGATATCGTTGGAGATCCCTCTTTACTGGGCCTTCGTCGTAAACCTTTAGGCGGGGCCCAAGAGTCTTGCCTGCATCACTATCTCTCAAGTTCCGCATTCACGCCATCTCTTGATTCATTCACCAACATTATATCATTTGCAAACAACATACACCAAGGCACCTCTTTTTGAATATGAGCAATATAATTAGTGCAAAGAGACAAATTAAAGCTGACTCTTGATGCAAACCTATAGTCACTGGAAACTCACCCGTCTCTCCAAATGTTGTTTAATGGAAACACTGCATGAATGGTTTTGACTAATTTTTGTTACTAGTGGATAATGGAAGGAATCCATTTGAAATATGTAAAACGAGCAGAATATGTAGGCTACAATATTCTGCAAGTTCTAAAGGAATTCTGGTTGATCTTATCAATCTTAAATTTTAGTAAATAATGTATTGGTTTCTTTTCTTATCAGCACATGGACCATTATTAAGTAGCATAAATAACCTGTAGGCTGTATATATGCCTCTCTTCTTTTTAATATGCATTATCTTGTCACCTGATTATATGGAAAAAAGCTTCTTAGATTTTGAAAGATTTTCTTACAAGAAGTCTTTCAAAAGTTTGCAATTTCTTGAACTTTTTAAAATCATTTCTATTATGTGTCTTTCAATATGATTACACTTTAATGGTTCTGCAAGTTAAATATTGACGTATAAATGTGTTCCGACTTTCATTTATCACTGATCAGAATGGGATTCATCTCTGTTTTCTTAAATTTAATTAGTTTACCTACTTATATCTTGATAAAATGGTGGTTTTTATACACTGTTGTCCAGGAGCTTGCAGTCAAACTAAGAGCAAATTTATTGCTTCAACGACGGTGTGATGATGTGTCTTCACGAACAGAACTAATACAGTAAGAAATTCTTCTCTTGACTGATACTTGTGCTTCTGGGACATTTGCTTACATTACCGATGCAGGTTGTGAGACAAAATTGACTTATCGAAGCACCAAGAAGACCAGCATAGGCCTAGTCCATTAAAAGGGGCCCATAACTTAAGTGATTAATTAGTCATATGTTATATAAGGGCATTGTGGTCAGTCATATGTCAAATATTGTATTTTAGGAAGTTCTATCTTGAGATAATCAACTCTATTGCGAAATGCTTAAATTTAGAATGGTGTAAATCAACCTCTTTAGGAGCCTCGACTAGAAATTACCATCTCTATTTAAGAGTCAAAGATTCTTGACCATAATCAAAACGTATAAACTCTAAATGGGGGCGAATATTGTTGGCCACTATATTTTAAAGGTCGTAAGGATTCTCCCAATAATTCAGTGAATTCATTCTCTCTTCCAATATTGATTGGAACAAACCTCTTAACGATGTGTGAAGGGCTTTTTTTTTTCACGTGTGGAGTAAAGGTGAGGTGGATGTCATATCATGGAAAAGGTTAAGGTAAGGCATGTTAAATTAAAAGTAGAGGTGTGGTAAAACCCTTGTTTGGATATCATGAGATAAAGTATAGTGGAGAAAGGGAGTGTAGATTAAAAACACTTTTTGTCATAAAATTTACTACACCACACTCCATCACACTTTTTGGTGGTAAAAAGAAAGAAGCTTGTGGAGTAAGGGTAAGTGGTGTCACATCATAACTTTACTTCTCCACTCCATTTTTTTCACCACATGGTCAAGTAAAAGTTGTTACATCGCATCCCTACTTTTGCTCCACCTTTACTACTACTTGTGCTAAACAGGTGCCCCCTAAAAAGATAAATGTATTACAAATAAGTCCTGCTCTAATAATCATAACATCATGAAAGCAGTTAGGTACCAATTTGGGCTTGAAAATTAGATCGGAGTATTGTGACAGAAACTATATCAAATCTTGATTCAGATGTTATATCAAGATAAGTTCGTAATGTGGGTTGTGGAGAAATCTCTAGGTGGTATCCGGATGGCTTGAAGTCTAGTGGGGGAATTTTTTGGGAGGTTTTCAGTTTAATTTTGGGACTAGCAGATTGCTGTTTCTGTTGGACAATCTGCAAATACAGCGGGCTGATTCTTGTCCAATTTAGTAGATGGTGTAGGAGTGAGGATTTTGAAGGGCTGTTAAGGTTCGATATGGTACCATCTAATGATGGTGTTGGCACAATAACAGAAATAGCAGCAGTGTACCAATCAAAAATAAAATAGCAACAAGATCTTGAATTGAATTGGAAGTAGAAACAGGAAACTAGTAGAATTCTTCTTTTTAAAAAGAATCTGTCTTGGATGGAATTTGAAGTGCAAACAGGAGACTAATAGAACTCTTTTTAAAAAAAGTTCAGATTTTTTTTATTATTATTTTTTTAATTTTTTTTTATGATAAACTAAATGGAAATTGAAAGAAACTAACCAAGATAACTTTTGAAATCTGAAACAATTATGGTTTAAGATGCCCAAAAAACTCTCTAATACCAAAATTGTGGAAGATGGAAAGATGTGGCATCTTCACACGCATCTTGAACCCATGCCAATGTAGTTTTCAGGCATTGGAGTTTCCTTAGGGCACCACGTTTGGTAACCAGAGAGGAGTCTGCAGGATTTAGGATTCATATCTTCCATGGGATAAGTAAAATTCTTGCCAAGGATTTGCATAGCTAATGATTCCTTGCATTCCACGTTTGGTTGTAAGTGTGGAGACACCAAGGATTTCATCAATCCATGTTTGGTGTTGAACACCAAAATCCGTGGATAATAAACAACCCATCTATTCATTTCAATCTCATAGTCAATCTTTTCTAAAGTTATTTTAATAGTAACGACACTGTCTTTCTTCAGGGTGTCTATACTCATGGGTCTTCTCCTTTCTGAATTTTTCTTCAACTTGTGAATTTTTAAGTGCTATAAAATGTGTTATTTATCAGTTATGTAGCTTAAAATCATTTCAAACCAGAATCCTGACATTAAATCTTAATAAATCTTGAGGATTTTCATCTTATCTTTTCATTTTTACTTTGATCCCTTTATCTCTCCAAACATCCATCTGCCTTAGCATTATGTGAGTAAACCTCCAATGTTATATAGGCAATATTATAAAAGTAGCATATAGAAAATTGATTAAGTAAAAAATACTTCCTAATAATATTAAGATATTTTCAAAATATTAAAATATAAAATGTCAACTTCAAAACGCCACCATGTTGTTATCAAATCAAAATGGTAGCAAATGGAAAAACCTATTAAAAGTTATTTCTCATATCGGTTTGTACCCATTTTCTGTATTTTTAAATTTACCATCGAAATTATTTTTCATAACTTTTTGTAATAATCACTCATGAAAATACCCTAAAGTTAAAATATTTCCCCCACTCCCCCAACCCCACCCAAAAAAAAAAATGGTGGCAAAAGCATGTGCAATGGATTGACGGAAAATCACAAAACATGGCCTTCTAAAACCCAGTTTCATATGTGCCACTTGTTAGTTAGTCTACATGATTTCAATGTACACGTCTCCAACGGATTTCAATCGTGCACGTCTCCGGCTTGTTTCCATCCATTATACGATTTAATCTTGTTTGAAGTTTTGAACAGAGAAGAGAAAGGCCAACAAGAGTTATTAGGGAAGGGGAGAGAGAGATGGGCATATTCGACAATGAAGACCGGCGAGAGAGGCGTTCGTGTAGAGAGACTCGTTCGGCGAGAGGGGGAGAGACGATCGCGTAGAAAGACTGCTTCGAGAGTTTGCGGGAGACGTCGAGACAGTAGGAAGTGGGGGTGGGATTTTGGCTTTTATACCCACCTCTTTTGCACACAGGATTTGCATATCCGATGGGGGGAGATCGGATCTCAAAATCATATCAATTGTAGATTTTAGGCGCAAAAAATCAGCGATGATTTGCGGCTGCCAAACTTGGATATAGCATACAATTATGGAAAACGGAAATCTTTTCACCGCAGATTTTGTTACCAAACGTGCCCTTAGGGCCTGTTTGGATGTATGGTGAATTGAAGTATGGTGAGGTGAAGCATCAAATCAAGAGAGAATAAAATATAAGGCGTTATGATGGTGTTTTGTTTTTAGTTGTTTGGTATGGAATCTTTTTGACTTTTTGTATAGAAAAGTAGAGTTTTTTTTGTCTTTTAATGGAGAAAGGAGGTTGCTTTCTTGACTTTTTTTGAAAAATTCGGAGGGAATTTTAAAATTATGTACTTTTGATATGACCCCTTGTCATTTCTTGTCTGGATTCACTTTACTTTAGTTTAACTAGTTAATTGCCAAACACGCCTAAGGGTTTTTCAAACCTACTTGAACAAAACCCTATCTTTGGTGCCAGTGCATCCCCTCGATTAGAAGACAACCAAAAGACGACATCTAAAAAAAAAAAAAAAAAAAAAAAAACAAAGAATTGAATGTCATAACCTAAACCAGGTCATTGTAGAGATCTACGTCTTGGGGCGCGAGCTGGGATTGGTGTGATAATAATATTTCCTCCTCAGGATCCGCGTGTGTGAGGATATAAAAATTCCGTCACTATCATGAATAGTTAGTGGAAGCTTACATTGCGTTGCAACTTGTAGTCCAGAGCTCATTAGATTTTGTGTCGCAACGCCAATGTCTCATCATGAGTATGATATCACAAAGGACATCATTAGACAAGTTTAAAACATGAATAGGAAATTAATAGAGCTTGACAAATAAATAGGATAGTTCATTCCCAACGTTCAAGTTAATAAACACAAAAGATGAATTAATTACATTCCTCAAAAGTAAACCGCCAATAAAGGCCAGTACAAAAGATAACGAAACCCAATTATAAATCCAAAAGTAACATTTCTTGTGCAAGGTATGATGTCTACACGACATCCTCTGCACCTCCCTCTTCACGTCCTACGGCTCCTCAGCCGCTGTTTCAATATCTGTTTCTTGGGCAAATATTGTCCCGACAGCTTAAGGATACAAATATGTCCTTACCATGCCCCCCCCCTTCTTGAGGAGCCTGTGCGAGATGCACCACAGGACCATAAAGACCTTTACGCTAAATGTACCAAAGACGATGAGATGGCCGGATGCTATATACAGGCATCCATGTCTAGTGTTTTACAACACCAACATCAATCCTATAATACTGCATACGATACTAATTCGAAATTAAAGGAGATGTTTGTTGACCAGGGCAGGCCCGCTAGGCATGCTGTTATGAGGGTGCTTATAAGCACCAAGATGGCTAAAGGAACACCAGTACAGGACCACATGCTGAAAATGATGGACTCATTGAATGAGTTAGATATACTGGGTGTTGCGATTGATGTAGAATCGTAGATTGACATAATCCTCGAGTCGCTTCTAGATTCATTCAACCATTTTAAGATTAATTATAATATGAATAAAATGAATCTGACCCTAGTTGAGCTGTCTAGCCAGCTGGTAGCAACGAGGGAATCATGAAGAAAAAGCCAACTGCCCTGATGACAGAAAAGTCATTTGCCAGGTTCAAGCCGAAAGGCAAAGGCCGGAAAGGCAAGAAGAAATCAGTCCCCAAGGGTCATAAGTGGAGAATGGTACTATTTGGTGGTGTGGCCAAGGCTAAGGGTGCGAGAGCAAAGGGGAAGTGTTTCCACTGTGGTATGACAGGACATTGGAAGATGAATTATCCTGATTTTTTGTCTAAGAAAAAGACCTCAGGTATGATTGAGTCACTTGTTTTTGAAGTTAGTTTTGCAACTGGTACTTCAGAATCCTGGTGTGTTGACTCCGGTGCAACTAATCACATCTGTAATTCATTGCAAGGGTTCCGGGAAACCAGAAGGCTTAGTGACGGCGAAATCATTATCAACCTAGGATCTGATGCTAAGGCGTGTGAGATGATATCAAACTAAACTGGATGCATACAAGAGAAGACAACCGAAACAGTAGATGTTTGGAAGATTTTTCAGTATCTTTTGTATTGACGATAACAACATTTATAATACACTGTTGTCTAGATTAGGAAAACTAATTACATAATCAAAGAAAAGAATAAGCAACTAAATCTAATTACAGTCAATCTAATCACAAGATTTCAGCAGATTACTGTTTATCTAATCTAATAAATGGGCTGACCCAGAACATGGGTCGAGCTGAACCAACAGGTCGAATGGACCTGATCTGTTTCTTTACACCCCCTCTCAAGCTTTGGATGGAAGAAGGTGACCATCGAGAGCTTGGAAACTAGTTCTGAAAAACGAGAAGTGGCGTGGCTTTTGGTGAAAAAATCGGCTATCTGATCAGCGGATGATATTTGAAAAAGCTTTATAGTACCACTCCGAACATGTTGACGGATGAAGTGACAGTCAACTTCAAGATGTTTGGATCGTTAATGAAAGACATCATTTGTGGCCAATTTCTTTGCACTTTCACTGTCAGTGAAGAGAGGGGTAGATTTAGGAACTTGAACTCCTAAATCCTGAAGTAACCAGCGAAGCCAAATAAGTTCAGTAGTTGTGTGAGAGACAGCACGATATTCAGCTTCAGTGGAAGAACGGGAGACAACTTCCTGTTTCTTGCTCTTCCAAGAGATAAGAGAGGAGCCAAGAAAACTAGAGAATCCTGTTGTAGAGCGCCGATCATTGACATCTCCTGCCTAGTCGGAATCAGAATAACCATGCAGGGTAAGATTTTGACTGGAGGAAAGGAGGAGGGCACGATTTGAACTTCCTTGTAGGTATCTGAGTATGCGCAGTACAGCAGCCCAATGAAGATGAGTGGGTCGTGCGACAAATTGACTCACCACATGTACCGCGAAGGCAATGTCAGGTCTGGTAATAGTCAGATAAACCAAACTACCTACCACTTCCCGATAACGAGTAGGATCAGAAAGAAGATCTCCATCAGTAGTTCGAAGCTTCAAATTATGCTCAATTGGAGTAGAGACAGGCTTAAGATCGGTGAGACCAGCACATTGGAGAACTTCATTGCAGTATTTTGTTTGTGACAAAAGATATCCTGTGTGGGAGTAGGCAACCTCAATGCCCAGAAAATAGCGTAGATGACCCAAATCTTTCATCTCAAATTGTTGATGAAGAAAATGCTTCAAGGATAGAATTCCAGATGTATCACTACCAGTGATAATCATATCATCGACATATAGTAACAGAAAAACACAGCCAGATCGCGAATAGCGAGTGAAGAGAGCGGAGTCATGAGCACTCTGAGAAAAACCAATGCTGATGATGCTTGTGCTAAATCGTTCAAACCAAGCTCGTGGGGCTTGTTTGAGACCATATAAAGCACGTTTGAGACGACATACATAATGAGGAGGTCTCACAACGCCTGGAGGAGGGTTCATATAGATTTCCTCCTGAAGAAAACCATTTAAGAAGGCATTCTTGACATCGAGCTGATAGAGAGGCCATTGTCTAACAGCAGCAACAGAGATAAAGGTACGAACAGTTGTCATCTTAGCAACCGGAGCAAAGGTCTCCTCATAATCGATCCCATATGCTTGATTATAGCCTTTGGCAACTAAGCGAGCTTTGTAACGATCAACAGATCCATCATATTTGGTCTTGATCTTAAATATCCATTTGCAACCGATAGCCCGTTTTCCTGAGGGAAGTGGAACAAGATCCCATGTTTGAGTTTTCTGCAGAGCAGCAAGTTCTTCTGCAATGGCAGATCTCCAGTTTGGATGAGCAATGGCCTCCTTATAGGAATGTGGTTCTGCCAAGTTATGAATTGCTGCAAGAAAGGACTTATATGATGGAGAAAGATGATCAGTGCAAACAAAGCCAAAACGGGAGGGAGGGATTCTGGTGCGAACAGGATACCTTGGAGCTTGAGGAGGATCCGGCACATCTGGAGCAGAGGAGATAGGCCCATGATCAGGAGTAAGTGAGATTGCAGATTCCGAAGGAGCAGACGGAGGTTTGGGTCGACGATGATATACCTGTAGGGTTGGAGGAGAAGGAGTATCGGAGGGAAACAGGTCTGGAAATGGATCAAGAGGATAGACTGTAGGGTGCTCAGGTGAAGGAGATTGAGAAGGTAATGTATAGAAAGGTATATGTTCCAAGAAGGTGACATTACGAGAGACCCGTAACCTATTGGTCTTAGGATCATAGCAGCGATAGCCTTTCTGTTCGATGCCATACCCTAAGAAAACACAGACAGTGGATTTAGGAGAAAGTTTGGTTCGCTCATGATCATGTAACAGGACAAAACAGGTGCAGCCAAAAACTTTGAGATATGACAAATCAGGTTTACAAGAGAACAATTTTTCATAGGGAGATGTGCCAGATAATACAGAGGAAGGTGTTCTGTTAATCAGATATATGGCAGTCAGGACTGCTTGCCCCCAAAATTGTAAAGGAACATGTGAGGAATAAATCATGGATCTAGCAGTTTCAAGGATATGTCTGTGTTTCCGTTCTGCTACACCATTTTGCTGTGGTGTGGCAGGACAGGATAATTGAGCTAAAGTCCCTTGACTGGTTAGGTACGAACGGAATTTGTTAGATATGTATTCTCCCCCGGAATCGGACCTGAAGATTTTAATCTTTTTGTTAAACTGAGTAGAAACCATGTTAGAGAAAGCAGTGTAGATGGAGTATAACTCAGAACGATTTTTCATTAAATATAACCAAGTATATCTAGTGAAATCATCAATAAATAGCACATAATAAATAGAACCACCTTTCGTTGGCTGAGAGGCAGGACCCCAGACATCAGAATGTACCAAATCAAAAGGAGCAGTAGTAAAAGAAGTGCTTTTATTATAAGGGAAAGTATGTTGTTTACCCAACTGACAACCAAAACATGAAGAAATGTCTGATATAGAAATGTTTCCAAAAACACCACTAGTAAATAAAAATTTCATTTTATTTAAAGACAAATGGCCTAAACGAGAGTGCCAAAGGGCAAATGGTGATGTAGAGGAAACGAGTGCTGCAGGGGAGATGATGGAGGATGGAAGGTGCAGAGAGTGGAGATAATAAAGTCCTCCTGACCTAAGGCCGGTCCCAATCTGTCTCCCGGTGCGCGGATCCTGCACAGAACAGCCAGTGGAAGAAAATGAGACAAGAAAGCCAGATGAAGTCAATTGACTAACAGATATTAAGTTGATAGATAGGTGAGGAACACATAAAACATTAGTGAGAGAGATCAACTTATTTGAAATGGAGCCAATAAGGGAGACTGGGAGAGGAGTGGCATCAGCTGTATGAATTATTAGAGAGCTAGCAGGAGTATAACAATTGTGAAGTTTGGAAACATCATTTATCATATGGTAGGATGCACCAGAGTAAAAAATCCATGAAGAATCAAGAGTACCTGATGGACCAGAAATGGACATGGCAGAACCAGAAGCTGAGGGTGTGGTGGTTATCTGAGAAGCAGAACCAGGAGAGGAAGCCAGAAACAATTGTTGCATACGCTCATCAACCATAGCTTGAATCTGAGATGTAAGATCCATTTGCGGAGGCACAAATCTATCATCGTCAGTAACATTGGCTGCATAGGTTCTCTGTGGATAAGAGTGCATTGGACCTCGATTGGATTGGTGACCAGTTGTTTTGTTCTTAGTATTAAGCCTTGGAGGTCTGATGGGGCAGTCCCGTTTTCAGTGTCCTTTCTTCTTACAGTAGTTGCAAAAGTCATTGGTACCAGGAGGAAAAGATCGATCACTCTGAGGGGGACCAACATTTGCGGACAAGACATGTGTGGATTCTACATGTTTCTTCCTTGTAAGAGAAAGTTGAGTTTGCTCTTCTGCCAGAAGTTCCGAGATCGCCATATCAACAAAGGGCAGTGGTGACCGATGTAATAACTGACCGCGAACTTGTTCAAAATCAGGGCGGAGGGCCATAAGAAACTGAACCAGACGAGTCTGCTGCCTATAGACTTCAAAGGTGTGAGCATCATCGGTTGTTTTAAACGTGGGCTCCATTAGAGCCAGTTGATCCCATAATGCAGTCATTTTGATGAAGAAATCATGAATTGAGTCAGTGCCTTGATCTGCATTTTTGATTTCCCATTCTAATTGATATCGACGAGCAGCATTAGATTGAGTGTATAGTTGCGCTAAATAATCCCAAGCAGCCTTAGGATAATTGAATTTAGCCAACTGATTCCCAATGGATGGAGTTACTGAATTGGCAATCCAAGAGTTAATTTTTCCGATAGAAGCTTCCCATTCTTCAAACGTATCCGCCTTACTATCTGGTTGAGGGATCTGCTGAGCAACATATTTCCAAAGTTTCTGACCTTTAAGGAAATTTTGCATTAAGTGGGACCAATATGGATAATTAGTGCCATCAAGTTTGATGGTAATACCCGTTACAGTGCGGTCAGAAGACATATTAGATACCGAGAGAAAGCCAGTTCCCAGAAATCACTTCAGATGAATTGTCATCCACAGCAATGAATCAGATGTCCTGAATCTAATCACAGAGGAGTGTTGTGGGCTCCACTACATAATCAGATGGATGATCACAGCCAGAGATCCAAACAGAATGACGCAGAATCTAAAAAAGTGCAAAAAATTGCTCAAAAATGGCCCAGGCGAGTAGAAATCTGGGCACAGATTTGATCTGTGGGCCCCACTTGTTGATCAGCTGTATGATCAGATCTTACAGGGAGTTGGGCCTCAAAATTCCGAAACTCCTCGAGGTGGAATTTTGATGAAAGCTCAAGAGACCAGAAAGATGGACGGTCGAGATGAAAACAATATGCTCAAACTGGAGAATTACAAATCAGAGAAGATGGCCTACCTCAGATGATCAAAAAATTTGGAAAAAATGTGTATAATTTCCAGGAGAGATGGTCGACCAGGGTGGGAGGATTTCTCTGGGCAGTGGGTGATCAATAGGTGGGCCACCTTTGATCACAGCCGATACAGTGCTTTAGCAGATGATCAGAACAGTCGATTCAGTTGCAGATCTTCTCCTTATGCTGGAATGGATAGATGATTAGTGCTGGAGGGCTCTGATACCATGTGAGATGATATCAAACTAAACTGGATGCATACAAGAGAAGACAACCGAAACAGTAGATGTTTGGAAGATTTTTCAGTATCTTTTGTATTGACGATGATAACATTTATAATACACTGTTGTCTAGATTAGGAAAACTAATTACATAATCAAAGGAAAAGAATAAGCAACTAAATCTAATTACAGTCAATCTAATCACAAGATTTCAGTAGATTAGTGTCTATCTAATCTAATAAATGGGCTGACCCAGAACATGGGTCGAGCTGACCCATCAGGTCGAATGGACCTGATCTGTTTCTTTACAAGGCGGAGGCGGTTTTAGTGGGAGTTGTTACTTTACTATTTTCAAATAATAAGTTGATTTTGTCAGATACATTATTTGTACCGACTTTAAGACGAAATTTAATTTCAGTTTCTAGTCTGGTGAAAAAAAGTTATTTTATTTCTTTTGGTATTGAAGTTGTCATAAAAAGGAATGGTACTTTTATATGTTCTGGCAAGGTAATCAATGACCTTTATTTGTTAACTCCCACAATGTATGAGATACATGACACCGAAATTATTAATAGACCATCATTAAAGAGGAAGTCACCTTCATCTAATCTAACAAAACTTTGGCACCTGAGGTTAGGTCATATAAACCTAAGCAGGATTGACATGCTAGTGAAAGATGGTATCTTGCCTTCATTGGTGGTAGAACCAATGCCTGTCCGCGAGTCCTGTTTGGAAGGCAAAATGATCAAAAAACCTTTTTCATCTAAGGGCTATAGGGCGAAAGATTTATTGGAGTTAGTGCATAGTGATGTGTGTGGACCCATAATTGTTAGAGCGAGAGCAGGATACGAGTACTTCATCACTTTCACTGATGATTACTCAAGATATGGATACATATACCTTATGCGCCGCAAGTCCGAGGCTTTTGAAAAGTTCAAAGAGTTTCGAGCGGAAGCGGAAAAGCAATTAGGTAAAAGTATAAAGACTCTTCGATCAGATCGAGGAGGCGAATATCTCTCCGCTGATTTTATGGGATACTTATCATAAAATGGGATTCTATCCCGGTTGTCTGCTCTTGGTATGCCTCAACAGAACGGAGTAGCAGAAAGAAAGAATCGAACACTTTTAGGTATGATCAGGTCCATGATGAGTTTCTCAGGATTACCTATATTCTTTTGGGGATATGCTTTGGAAACTACAACGTACATACTAAACCTTGTTCCATCTAAGTCTGTACCTAAGACTCCTCGGGAGTTGTGGGCCGGGTGAAAGCCTAGTCTACAGCATTTACATATTTGGGGTTGTCCGGCACACGTGCTGAAGGTTAAGACGGATAAGTTGGAATCGAAGTCGGAAGTATGCACTTTTATAGGATATTCCAAAGGAACTAAAGGTTGGTTATTCTATAATCTCAAAGAGCAGAAAGTGCTTGTCAGCACCAATGCGGTTTTTCTGGAGGAAGATTATATGATTGACCGGAAAACTTTAGAAAAGTTTATCTTGGAAAAAATTTAAGAGAAATCAATTCCAAATCCGACAATGACTGAACTTGAAAAGAATACGCACATACCTGACCCAGTAGTTACACCAGTGCCTCGTTGTAATGGGAGAATTGTCAGGCCTCCTGACAGGTTCTAATTTTTGGGAGTCTTACGAGGCAATCCCGGAAGAACCGAAACAAGATCCCTGTAACTATGATGAAGCAATCAATGACAGATTCGAGACGTTGGCAAGATGCTATGAAAGCTGAAATGGAGTCCATGTACTCCAATAAGGTCTGGATACTTGTGGACTTGCCTGCTAATATTAAACCTATTGGGTGCAAGTTGGTCTACAAGAGAAAGAGAGGACCAGATGGAAGAGTTGAAACCGCGAAAGGATATACTCAGAAAGAAGGTATCGATTATGAGGAAACCTTTTCGCCGATAGCCATGCTCAAGTCCATCAGGATACTCTTATCCATTGCGGCTCATCTCGATTACGAGATTTGGCAAATGGATGTCAAGTTGGCATTTCTCAACGGCCATCTTGAGGAAGACATCTATATGATGCAGCGAGACGGTTTTATAGCTAATAACCAAGATCAAAGAGTTTGCAAGCTGCAGAAGTCCATTTATGGACTGAAGCAGGCATCCCGGAGCTGGAATATCCGTTTTGACCAGGTAATCAAGTCATTTGGTTCTTGTCAGAATTTGGATGAGTCGTGTGTACATGAAAAGTGAAGTGAAGGAGGCAGGGTAGTTTTTTTGGTATTATATGTCGACGACATCCTTCTCCTAGGGAGTGACATAGGAATGTTGTCAATAGTAAAAGTTTGGTTTGCTAAGACTTTTGATATGAAAGACTTGGGAGAAGCTAGCTACATCTTAGGGATCAAATTCCATCGAGAACGGAAAAATAGGATGATATGCTTATTCCAAGCTGCTTAGATAGATAAGGTACTAGTACGGTTAGCTATGCAGGATTTCAAGAAGGGTATCACACCTTTCCTGGCATGGAATGAACCTTTCCAAGGATCAGTGTCCCAAGACACCTGAGGAAAAGGAGTAGATGAGAGCGATACCATACACTTCGGTTGTCGGTAGCCTCATGTATGCTATGCTATGTACTAGACCGGATATCTGTCATTCAGTAGGCCTAGTCAGCGGATATCAGTCTAACCCACGTCCTGACCATTGGACTGCTGTAAAATGTGTTCTCAAATACTTGAGAAGGACTAGAGATCACATATTGATTTACGGCAGTGATGAGTTAATTTCAGTTGGTTACATAGATTCTGACTCCATGTCAGATAAGAATTCCAAGAAATCAACTTCTGGATATGTGTTTATGCTTGGCGGCAGAGCTATCAGTTGGAGGAGTATTAAACACGAATGTGCTGCTGATTCCACCTCGAAGGCTGAATATGTAGCGGCTTGTGAAGTAGCTAAGGAAGCAGTATGGCTCAAAAGATTTCTTTTGAAACTTGGAGTGGTACCTTTGGCGTGGCAGCCGCTCACGGTTTACTGTGACAGTAGCGGGGCAGTCGCACAGTCCAAGGAACCCAGGAGCTATAAGAGCCAAAAGCATGTACAGAGGAAGTATCACTTGGTCACAGAGATTGTGCAGAGAGGTGATACTGCAATCACCAAGATAGCCTTTGCGGACAATCTGACAGATCATTTACTAAGCCTTTGACCACCAAAGTCTTTGAGTAGCATATAGACGGGATGGGCATGAGATGTAATCCTGACTGGCGTTGAGCCCAAGTGGGAGATTGTTAGTTTATTTGGTCTCACTTCATTAGAAGATGTAATAAACTGATTTATTTCTTTATTTATCAATATAATCATGTTTTCCTTTCTTGAGATGAATTGTGATTTATTACTTGCACATAACCAATACGAATGATATAATGGTTCACGAGATGAACCGCAGTCCACAAGTATACCAGATGTAATACATGTGTATGGATGAGATCCACATACAGGAGACATGTGTCGTAAATCTTATACTTAATTATCTTCACAACCAGTAATGAGATTGGGCATCTCATCTGACAAGGTTGCAACATTTTGATCACTATGAGATTGTGTGATTTGTCTCGATCATCAGAATGTAAGATTCTAGATCATGGTGCTGGTACATTGGATGTATTGAAGGACCATGAGAAGCAACTTATAAACACTGTCTTTACTTTAAGGTCTACTCTCATAATTCCCTAGCAATGGGCTCATAATCTTGAGACATTAAGGAACTCAAGTTTCTGCCTATTCATTTGCTTTTGAGTCACCAATGAGTGAGGCCAATTGTAGGTCAACACCTCAGTGGTTTGGGTACGTGGTAGTAGAGCTGTGAGAACATTCAATGGTCAAGATGGAATTTATCCTCATTATCCCCTTATGCCAATTAATGGATTTCTCATTGGTAAGTGCGCACGCATCACAATTAAGAGTTAATTGGATAAGTACCTATAAGCGCACAAAAAATCACAGACCTGGGGGTAGTGTTTTTGAGACTCACTGAGGAGGACGGAGGCTGAAGCTCCTTGTTTATGATGGAAGAACCGCTGCCAGAGAACCTGGAAGAGGGAGACGAAACAGGTCAGAGGACCCTGGCTGTGGGCAGCGCATGGCTCTCTGATACCTAAGTTAGTGTGAGAACTAAGCAAAGGATGGAGATTTTTGGGGAAGAAGATGGGCATACCAGAGTGGTGTTTGCCCCTCCTTTTGTTCTGAAGCTGTAGCTGTGTTTATATAGAAGAAGAGAGGAGGCAGGGAGGTGGTTAGCTGTCCCATCATAGCTCACTCTACTCTAATAACTATCCCATCGTAGCTTGTCTTGTCCCATCTGGCCATATCCTGGCGCCTTGGGAGCTGTGGACGGCGATCCGTCAGGAGATATGGGCGGTGCCTTGTCTTGTCGCACGTCATATAACGTGGTTAAGTGTCCATGGGAGGACAACTGTCAGTGCTCAGTACTTTTACCGAGATGAGGGTCTTGGCCGAGATGGAGCGTCTGGCCGAGGTGAGGACCTGGCAGAGATGGAGGGTCTGGCCGAGGTGAGGACCTGGCAGAGATGGAGGCACTTGGCACTGTTGCCGAGGTGGAGGGCCTAGCATTGCTGCCTAGCTGGTGATATCGGTTAGCATTGTTGCCGAGGTGCCGTATATTGCAAAAATGGTAATGGGGTCGGAATGATGGAATTTGGCCTAAAAATGAGAAGTCCATTGCATAGTAATGGATTTTGAAGATCTCGCCGTTTCCCTTCCAGAATGGAGTTCCGTTCACGATTCTGACTCTGGGACCCTCATTTTGCCTAGTGCCATTTGGGCGCTGCACGGTGATTTCGGTGTCTGGAAAATATCCCCACACAGTACCGATGATCACTATAATTAATTGGGGCTCAAGGATAATAAGATATGGATCTAATTTGGTGGACAGGTCCAATTGATCCATGGATATAGATGGAGGGGCTTACTTGTAGTCATAGGGAAGTTTAGGGTCTTCTTTGTAATTTATTCCTAAGACCGGAGTTCAATTGCATTTATATAGTGGAGTTATTTCCAATTAACTGTGGGCCCGGATTGGACATGAGATGTGGGGTCGGGGTGTCCTAGTTGGAGCCAGCTTTCTATGGAATCCCTAGTGGTCCCCATGCTAGCCTAAGTTACTAATTCTCTTTGAACTCTAAAAGGAAAGGAAAGAGAAAATTGGTAAGAATATCAGAATTATTAGCCATATGGTTGGATGCTCCAGAGTCTAAAACCAGACAGTGGTGTTAAGTTTCTTACTAGTGATATTAAAAGAAGATTGAGTCATTTGCTGAACCATTTATGTGGTATGAGGAGGTGCTGGCTGGGAAGATTGAGCAAGCTCAGGAAGCATGACAGGGAAAGTAGTGCCAAGAGTGACTTCAATTGCAGCATGAAGAGTAGTGGTTGTCTGGTTTTGTAGCCGATGTCTGCATTTAGAAATAATATGCCCGGGCCTTTTGCAGTAATTACAAATTTTCTATTTGCATTGGTTCGCAATATGCCCAAATTCTTTATAGCTGTAGCATTGGATTTTTCTTTTATCTCTTGGTTTAGCTTGATTAGCATCAGCAATGTCCAAAAGAGATGATGCAGATCTTGGTTGAACTTGAGTAGCATAAGCGATATCCAAAGGAGATGATACAAATCCCTTTTGTCCCATTGCTGTCTTAGTAAGGCAGCACTGTTCTTCTCTGAGTGATTCTCCAAGAAGCTTATGACCCATTAAGCCAGCCGCAACAATTTCGGATTCATCTCTGACCTTCATAAAAAACTGATCTCTCTGGGTAACTACATGATATTGTTGTAGAGTAGTGAGAGTGTGAGACTATCGTCAGAAATGGTCACATACACTAAATCTTTAAATTCATTCCAAAGATTTATAAATCCAGAGTCATACTCTTGTTTAGGCGTAGTTCCTTGACAATACTCAAAGATTTCATGTTCCAACTGAAACCGCCTAGCGGAATTATCTTGATTATATATCTTCTTCATATATTTCCACATCTTGTTGGCAGTTTTATGAGGCCTTAGGTTTTGCACAATTTGTGGATCAACTGAACTCAAGATCCAACTTATGACTTGCATCATTTTTCACCATTGTGCAGACTAGGCAGGGTCTGTAGTGTCTGTTGGTTTAACTGCCATTTCATCAATGTGACCCCACAGGTCTTTTCCGATCAAAAGCATGTGAAACTGAAATTTCCAGGAAAAAAATGATTTTTCCAATTGAATTTGATGAGCAGAATCTCTTTTTTATCACCCATACTGTGAACGTAATTGATGTTTGTTATTCAGAACCAAAGAGCACACTATATGCTAAAAACAGAACACTGTTTTTTTTTTTTTTTTTTTTAAAGGGACTTGTTCGACAAAAAAAAAAAAAAAGAACAAAGCACGAGAAGTGCACTTTGTCGACAAAACAGCCACCACCGATTCTCAAATAAGAGAAATAGATCAGCAAGAATGACTAATCAGACAGCTAAAGACCAGAAAACTGCAATGTTCACCAACCTGGAGGCTTGAAAAAATTCAAGAAATGCTAGAATAAAGAGTCGACCATCCTCCCTGAATGTTGCCTTGCTTAGATCTAGGTGGGCCCCACACTTGATCTGCATAGGCGTGACGGTGAGTTGCAGTGTATGCCGATGATGCCTTTCAACGAGACGGGGATCCACAAAAACTAGTAGACTGTTGTTGCAGAAGCCAAACAACCGTTGCAAAGAAGTGTGAAGTCATATACGATTTGAGGAGGGCCACTTGATCACAAAATAGTGTATTGACCAGGATCTAGTCAATTGGCTAGATGTTGCAGAGAAAAGACTGCAGAACCTCTATTTCGTTGAAGAAATCCCTCGATTGCTGCTATGCTAAGATAGTTGAACAGGGTCGAACTGAAATACCATTATAAGAATATGTATATGAGAAGAAAAGATGGAGAACGACTTTTCTTATGGCTGGTCTCTGATACCATATCAAGACATTCAAATGACAAAGAGGGTAATTTTCCTCCTAAAATTGTGTTGACCATTGTAATTGATCACCTCTTTTTATATTACTTTGGTTTCCTTGTGTCATGCCCCCAAACTGGATTACCATAACCATGTCTCGGGGCACGGCAACATGGGGATTTGTAGTAATAATAATGTCTGCCACGTTCCCATAGGTTTTCGCATGTGAGGATAACAAATTCCGTCACAGTTCGAAATGTTTAGCGGAAGCTCGTGCGAACAAATACTGAACATTTAAATCATAAATATGGGCAAAATACAAGAGTGTACAAAGATCCAAGATGCATTTCATATATATATATTAAAGTTGCAACATGTACAGAAGAAAGTTTTAATTACTATTGCTCGAAAGAAAGAGGCCAGCAAAGGAGGCCAGTACAACTGAAATAAACCCAAAAGACAAAAATCCTCAAACGCGTCGTTCACTCCTTTGCAACGCTAACGCTGATGTCTAGACTACATCGTCTACACACCACTTAGTCACACCCTGGGGCTTCTTAGCCTGTCACCTCAAACTCCGGCTCATTTGCAAGGGGGTTAATACCTACAACACCAGGTGTAGCTAATCAGGTTTACAATAACCTGGCAAGTAATCAAAATAAATCGCCGTGCATGTTGCATCAATATAGAATGTAAAGATAGATGATTAACGGGATGTCAACAAAATATACAACTAGGAAGATCATGCTTGAATAGTAAGAATAATTCATGGGACCAAATTAAACAGATCTAACATCAACATAATCTAACAAAATGGCAAACCACGTTGTCTATATTCTCTTAGCTGAACGGTTGCAAGCAGCGTGACTGTGGAGAGGGCAAACAGATGATAAAGCGAACTGCAGTTTGTGATAATAATACAAATCCCAAAGCAGCTGGGTCCAACTGATATGGAATCTAAGTTGAGTGGTGCTGACTCAAGAGTCCAAAGGTCAACACGGGCTAATTGATCTCTACCTCACAAATGGTAGCTAAAAGAGGAATTAGTCCAAAACAGGCTAAATCAGGCAAAAGCATACTTATCTCATTGAGTGGCCCTTACAAAACTCAAACTAGCTAACATAACAAATAACGGACAGGATCGGACAAACTAGCACACTAATGGATCAAAACTTACAAGACTGGACAAGACAAGACTTGACTTGACACACTCGACTAAGCTAGACAAACTAAGTCAATTGGGCAACATTTCGGTATGAAATGGTTAGCACTGACAAGGATAGAAAAAAAAAAGGTAAGTTGGATCCGAGCAACTCGAAAGGCAGCAGTGCAGTGAATGCAGTGAATGGGAGCGGGCAACTTAATGTGCTAAGTCCTAAGGATTGACCCACAAGAGCAACTAGCTAAGCTAAGGCCAGATAGGTCATTGGTTGAGACAAATGGTAACTACTACATACACGGAGAATGTATGCATGAGGCATGTGAATAGACTAGTATGATAGAGCAAGATTGATATCAGATTGACCAACCTTCAAGGAACCATTACAAATTGCCATCCTAAGTCTTACATTTCCATTAACATGCTAGAACAACACTATTTGGCTCTATATGCTCTTAGGATCCAAATGTCAGGGTTTACTAGTCCCTTGGTGCTTCTGAAGGTGTTCAACATTCAAAATCCTAAGTTTACATACCCTTAACTTAGTATTGTGCTACGCACGTCTCCGAACAATCTTGAAGGTGCATATCAGCTCAAATAATCACCCACAAGGATGAAAATAGCGGTGGTGGCCGGCGGCCGCTACGAAGCGGGCGCTACGTAGCGTAGTGGGGCTACGTAGTGGCGTAGCGGCGTGATTTGAAATATTTTAAAAAAAAATCTGAAAAAATTCTAGAAAATCCAGAAAATTGTAAAATGAAAGAAAATGTGGTTCTTTTGCAAAAGTAATGAAGAAAAGGGGGTGTAGCGGTGCCCTCAATATATGAGGTCCTATATCACTGTATAAATAGAAAATAATAGTAATGATTAGTTTTTTCACTTGTATTCATGTTTCTCGGTCATACTAACTTAGAAAGTAATGAAAAGCTCATAAAAAAAAAAAAAAACTAGAACATGAAATAAAGGCACAAGACTTAAGAGTTAGGTCATTAGTGAACATTGAACAATCAATACTTCAAGCCTCAAGGTTCAAGGTTCAAGGTTCAAACTTCAAATTCAATCAAGTGAATGAAGTGATCAACACTCAACAGTTCAACACCAATTTTGAAATGACAGAGGGTAGAGAGTTGGTGAAGGAAATAGGAATACCTTGGTCACCACCGAAAGGAATGTCTACCAAGATTCAAGGCATTGTTATCCTCATCATCCCCATCACTGTTATCATTTCTATTGGCACCATATTGCATTTGATATTGATGAGCATTGGGATCCACAAATCCAAAGAAGGCAGCCGCATCATCGTAACTTGAAGGAGGTGGAGGTGGATATCTATTATATTGCGTTTCACCATAGTCACTATATGACTAGGACTCTGAAACAGAAGACTGTTCTTCTCCTTGTTGCAGTTAACCATATGGAAAATATTGTGAGGGTCCTTGTCCACTGTAACTAGGGTTCCACAAATCAGCCCATGATGCTGCTTGTTGTCCTCCAACATCTCCACCCGTATTTCCTTGTTCATTACTACTACCTCCAGGAACAGGTGGTGAGACTCTCCGACGCCATTGATAACCACGGTTTCCTTCCATTCTTTCCAGAAAGTCCTGTACCTCCTCTACAGGAATGACATCTTCCTGATCATGTTGGTAGTATTCACTAGTAGCACCTGTCCCACTAGTGTCTCATGCTCCATCTCCCCCATCTCCTCCACCATGGCTATTCGAAGAGACGGTGGTACCTGCCTCTCAGAAGATGACACAACATGAGTAGGTTCTTTCCCTCTAGATTGTGGGTGTGGCTGTGCACTTGTGCCTTCTCCTCCAAGTGGGGCACCCTCTGCCTCATCTATTTCTTTATCAAGCAAATCTCTAACCTCCTGAAAGCCCGGATCTGAATCTAGCAATGGATCCTCTATCTCGGCTATCCATGGGAGCAAGGGATGTCCTCTCTGAATATGTGATCCAAACTAATAGGACAATAGCTCATTATCCCTTGCCTTCCTTTCTCTCGTTATGTTTCTCAACTTCAAATTGTAATGGCAATACACAAGCTTGTTGAGTTTTTGCATGGTAAGCCGATTGCTGGACTTTGTGTGGATCAAGGAGAAAGTGCTTCAATTCCTTTCACAGTTTGATGAAGTAGAAACTTTGATGAAGTAGAAACTTGACTAAGGATGCGAACAGCCGCTCTCCTTAGATTTGTAGTATCCTTTCCAAAATTCATCCACCAATTAGCTGAAATTCAAAATAAACAAATAAAATTAGATATTCCTTAATTTCTTCTAATCAATTGAGAGATAAATAACAAAAGACTATTAGGTTGGGTGAGTGGGTCTTTTGTTCATACCAGGTGGCATCTTTCCAATCGCCCTTATTATAAGTGGGTCAGCAAAGCCTCCTCTCCTTTGTGTGTATGTAGATATCTACAATGTGAAAATTAGGAATAAATCAATAAACCATACATGTTTAACGGACCTATCTCAAGCATATACATATGTCATCTCAAATTTCAATCACTAACTCACCACTTGGATGGCTTTGATTTGATCATCCTCTCCCAACAATTTCTTCAACACTTGCCTTAATCCTACCCTCAACTCCGTTTCTATTGCATCGTTGTGTTGTTGGGCATTGGGGTAGTAGAATTCGGGATTAAGGAAATAACCTACATTGAAAACAAGTTGAAATGCTAAATAGTTAAACATCAATAAAAGAATGATAGCTTGCTTTAAAAGTATCAAATAGTGATATTATTATTGAGTACCTGCAACATGCAATGGATGGTGTAGCTGGTCGTTCCACTGGGCATCAATAATCTTTATATATTCTTCATGATATTTAACATTTTCCAGGATAGCTTGCTTAGCCCGATCCATTACTTTATATATATATCCCATTGTTGGCTTGTCATGACCATCTACAAGCCGCAACACTCTAACTAAAGGCTCATAAACCTTTTATAAATTTGACACTTTCTTCCAAAATTTATTGTCCCTCATCAAGTTAGGGATCTCAAATTCTGGACCACTTGTTGCATTGCCCCATTTCGAACGAAGCCATTCTTCTAATGCAAACATCTAAATCAGCTCTGTTCTAAACCTTACAAGGCTCTCCATCGCAATGAAATGGGTAACCAACCTAGTTGATCCCGGATGTATCAAGGCATGGTTATTTGTGAATCTTTTCATCAAGCTCAAAAGCCATGAATGATCATAAATAAATTTGGTAATGCCTCTACATGCCTTGATAACTTCAGCTATTTTTTTCTTCCTTCAAATCTCTTCCATAATGAGATCTATACAGTGTGCTGCACATGGAGTCCAAAACAGATGAGGCCTCTTCTTCTCCAACATTTTACCGGCTGCCTTGACATTGGCGCCATTTTCTGTAACAATCTGTACAATATGCTCCTGTCCCACACTCTCTATAACCTTATCCATAAGAGTGTATATATATTTAGCTGTCCGTCTATGCTCAGATGCATCCACGGACTTCACAAAGACACACCCAGCGAGTACCAAAAAGTTTATTAATTGTGTTTGTGTGCCACTGGTCCCCCCATCACACATAATGGTGACTTCATTCTGTTGCCACATGGGCCTAAAGGTCTCCACCCATGCCTTTATTTCTTTATATTCTTCTTCGAGATATTTAGTGCCCACATCATAAACAGAGGGCGGCTGTATTTCCCGCCTAGCTTCGGCGGCAACATCAAGAATTGTTTAGAAATAGGGGGAATCTATTACTGTAGGTGGTATGTTCTTGTGAATTAGCCATTTTGCTGCAGCTTTGGCTAACCTATCTCTTGCAGCCTTCATTGCCCCTTTCATAACATTTGACATATTTGGTTACATCCCGTTCCTAGGGTGCTAAATGCCCTACGCATGGCCCCCACAATGCCCTTGCCCTTGCTTGGCACAGCAGATTAGCTCCCTACATCATAATATTTGCTTCCAGCAAATGCACAATGTTCATGTTCTTCTTGGTGACTCATGATGGACTCTCGGCGTGCAGCCTCCATCTGTGCATCTTCCTCATCAAAACCTTCATCCCCAAATACATCATAATGGGCAGAATCAACATCTTGCTGCCTCGTTTCTTTTATCTATACTTTTCTAGCTCTAGCTTTGTTTTGGCCAACTAAAGTTTTCATTTGTTCCTTGACTTCCCTTGGTACTTCGGTACAGTCAGCGACATTGCTAGAAATGTTGAATCTTGTAATGCCCTCACTGGTCACTTTCCCACAAAACTTGCATTTGATTTTAAACCTGTTATTCTCAACTGCCTCACCGAAGCTCCATGCGGGATCAATATCACGAGGTATTTTAAGTTATCAATTGGCAAATACAAATACACAATAGAAGACTGAATACCTATAAATATGAACAAGTAGTATGTTAAAAATTAAAAAAACAAAAAAACATGTTAGAGGAAACATATATCTAACACTTAGGATTCATTCTCTTGACATTTAAAAGTACATTTTTTTCCAAAATTTAAAAAATCTGAAAATAAAAACATAAAATAAAATTAGGAAAAGACAAATATATGTTGGATTGATCTATGCCAAACATAGATATAACATTTAGGGGCCTTATTCAAAGAAATATAATGGGTAATGAATTAGTTAAGGCATTTTTTCCTTCAAAAAATAAATAAATTCTAAAATTAAAAAGAAAAAAAAAGGGAAGACAAAGAAATGTTGTATTGATCTATGCCAAACATATTTAAAACATTTAGGAGCATTTTTCAATACATTTGATTGGCATTATATTATTAAAAATATTTTTTTTTCCAAAAAATAACAAAAATCCGAAAATAAAAAATAAATAAAAGTAAAAAAACAAGCAATATATGTTGGAATGATCTTTGGGAAACATAGATCTAAAATCTAGGAGCTCTTTTCAATACATTTGATTGGTATTCATTTACTAAAAATATTTTTTTTACAAAAATAAAAAAAAATCCGAAAATAAAAAAAGGAAAAAAATTGAAAAAAAGAAATATATGTTGGAATGATCTATGGGAAACATATATCTAACAATATGAAGATATTTTCAAGTTGTTTCATGAGTTTTCCATAAGTAATAATTTTTTTTTTCTAAATAACAAATCCGAAAATAAAATAGCAATATATATATATATATAAAATAGAACATATGCATGCAAGATCAAAAGGAAGCATGGATCTACAATGAAACAAGACAATGATGCCATTATGTTGTGATTCATAGTTAGAGAGTGATAATCTCAAAAGTTGTAAAAAAAATCACAAAGAAATACATACCTAGATGAAGAATCTTGTTTAGAATCTTTAGAATCCTTAGAATAGTTGAGTGTTTTGATTTGGTGGCAAGAAATCTTGAAAAATGGAGTTGGGAGTCACTTGGGATCACAAGGGGGAAGTAACAGCAGTCAAAGTGGAGAAGAGAGTGGAAGAGAGGGTAAAAAAACCCTAAAAGTCGTCAAAAGGAGGATTTTATAACCCCCCGCTACGAGTCGGCCGCTACGGGCCGCCACGGTTGCGACTGGCCGATATTTCGGCCGTAGTGTAGCGGTGGCCACCACTACGGCCGATGTAGCGTAGCGGCTGATATTTGTATCATTGATCACCCACACTAGTCTCAAACTTAAACAATACGGTGAATCCGGGTTATAAGTCAAAATTCAAGTCCTAGGGTCTAAGGTTCTCATCCGAAGAACCGAGGCTTAAGATCCATTAAATGGTCACTTGGAAGCAGACAAAAGATGGCCCACAAGATGACCGGCAAAAGGGTCAAACTAAATTTACAACAAGGGAGAGGATCCGGGCCAATTGGCCCTTGGTATGAATCCCTTTTTTTAGGGATCTTATAATCTTATCTAGAGTACATGATGAGGACTCACACAACTAAATAGGCTCGACTTGACCTGACCCAAATAAGCCAGCCCAATTATATTTGGCCGCCTAATTACATTAAAACAAAAAAGGATCCAAAATGGTTAGATTAGCTTTTTGAAAATATGTTGATTATGAACTAGATTCTGAACTCAATAGCAGAGCATATTTCTGTCAATTTCAAATATTCTGATATGGCCAATGAACGTTGGGATTTCATGGAGGTTTAGAAGATAACAGGCCAGCCCAACAAAGGCCCATGTACAGCATCCCACACGTGGGATTTACTTAAGATTGTATAGCTATAGCTGATTTCTCTCATTCCATGTATAGGTAGGATTTATTCTTTCCATTCTTTTGTTTATTCTAATTTGTACTCTTTACATAATTAGAGCCTTGATTAAGGCATAATAACATTATAAATAGAACAGTCGATGCTCAATCTAGGACGACCTTCTCCCATTGTTCTTCTTCTTCTTCCTCTCCTTCCTTCACATAATATATCATGGTATTAAAGCCATAATACCTTGGAGATCTCATCTACATCGTCAGAGCAACACAGATCAAGGATCTGTGCCTTTTTGAAGCAAAACGTAGGTGATAACCTACTGTTTCTTCATCGTGATCATAGTGGCCCACCTGTGATCATCTCAAAATCCACAAGTCTCCCTCCAGCCTTGGTCGCCCATCTCTCCTTGTCTTTTCGGAGATTTTTTCAGCAATTTTCAAAGATCAGAGGTAGGTGTTTTGATCCATCTTGTGATTATTCACTTTTTTTAAATAGTTTTAATCACAGCCGCACAAAATCCTTGATTCTAAACGGATCTGGATGAGATTTGTACTGCTGGAAAGGAAATTGGATACTTGTCTCTAGCTACTGATCTGATCACCAATTAGATCCATCTATGGGCCCCACGCAAGGATCCTACCTCATTTTTCCAGTTCGTCTGGACTGATTTAGTGCCAATATTGCACTCTTTTGTGTGCTGTTTCTGATTAGAAGCCTATGCCAGTTCTGTTTCTCTCTTCTACTATTGCTGCGCTGTGCTGTTGATGCTACTTGTTACTGATTAAGGCTGATTAATTACTGGTCAGTGCTGGTCAATGCACCATTAGTGCATTGTTGGGGTTGTTTACTGCTGTATTCGCCTTTTATAGCAGATCAAACCACTTTTTGGTTGGTTTCCGTGCTGATCTCTTCCTTCTACTACTGATTTGAGTGCTCTGCTGTCTCCTCTTCTACATTCTGCAAATGGACAAGTATGACATTATCCCAATTGAATTCAATGGGCAAAACTATATGTCTTGGTCCTTCCACTTAAGGAACTTTGTAGAAGGACAGTGCCTTTTTGGTTATCTTGATGGATCGATACCTAGGCCTCAGATTACAAGTACCACTGACTCCAAAGGCCTCGCGACCTGGTCCAAAGAAAAGGCTAAGGTAGTCACTTGGATCCTTAACTCTATTGATCCCTCTTTTGTCGTGGCTCTTCAAGCCTACACTAGAGTAGTTGATATGTGGGCACATCTCAAGAAAGTTTACTACCAAACCAATAAAGCCCGGAAGTTTCACTTGGATAGTGAAATTGCTAAATATAATCAAGGGAATAAATTTGTGCAGGAATACTTAAATGGTTTCCTTACCTTAATACTTTAATGGTTTCCTTACCTTATGGATTGAAAGGGATTCCATGTTGATCCAAACAGTCTCTTCCGGCTTTCTATCTGAGGCTCTCCAGTTATAAGAAGAAACTCACATTAGCCAGTTTCTTATGAATCTTCGCCCAGAATTTGAATCTGTCTGGTCAGCCCTCATGAATAGAGAAAATTTTGCTAATCTTGATACCTACTTTCAAGAGGTCCTTCGCGAAGAACTTCGTCTCACCTCACAACGCGCTATTCTTGAAGAACCAAAGGCCTTCCTCGCACCCCTTCCGACTGACTCTGCTCTTTTAGCAGCCCCCAATCCGAAGCTCACTCAATGCTATGAATGCAAAGGCTTCGGTCATATTGCCAAGAATAGCCGCAAGAAGTTGGTTTGCCGATACTACAGCCGGTCTGGTCATCTTATTGATGACTGCCGCAGCCTCTAGCGAAGGAATGAGACACAGTCCAAGAAGCCTCCCTCCAATCTGCCAAGACAAAATATTCCATCCGCATTCCAAGCTCAAGCACCATCATCTGATACAGGAAGCACTTCATTTGGGGTTGTATCCATGACTCCTGCTCTGATTGAAGAACTGATTCAAAGCACAGTCACCTCAGCATATGCATCTATGGGCTTTTCTGGTGGTCGGTATCAAACTCATTCTCATAGAGCTTTTCCTGCCTTTCATTCTTCTGCATCTCTTTCTTCTCCTATTACCTCATCCACATGGTTTTTAGATTCAGGAGGCTCCAATCACATGACATCTGTAGAACATAGCTTTACAGATTCCCACCCTTACCTTGAAAAAGAGAAAATAACCACTACTAATGATGATCAATTACTCATTTCTAGAGTTGGTACCATTACTTTATCTAGTATATCTGGCCAGTCCATCACCCTTCCCAATGTTTACTTTGTTCCAAAATTATCAGCCAATCTACTTTCTGTAGGACAACTTATTGATGATGGCTATCTTGTTCACTTTTCTTCCACTGGTTGTGTTATATAGGGGCGACAAACCGGGAAGGTGATCGCGACGGGGAGTAAACTTGGGCGCCTACTCTTGCTGGACATTGGACATCATTCATCTTTGTTGCTTCTAATTTCAATAAATTGTGGACTGTTTGGCATAAACGTCTTGGTCATGTGAACAATGCACTTTTGATTTCTTTGTTTAAAATTGGTTGTATGGATTCTACTATTGATAGTTAAATGATGTATTCTTTATCTCAATCAAAGTGTGAAACTTGTTGCTTAAGTAAAAGTCACATTTTGCCTTTTTTTGTTCATAATTCTCGTGCTGTGGCATTATTTGACATTATTCATTCAGATGTTTGGGGAATTGCTCCTACCTTGAGTAGGACAAGTTTTAAGTACTATGTGACCTTTATCGATGACCATTCTCGTCATGCTTGGATTTACTTTATGCGCTTGAAATCTGAAATCTTCTCAATTTTTCAAAAAATTTATGACATGGTCCAAACCCAATTTCAAAAAGCTATCAAGATTCTTAGAACAGATTCCGGTGGAGAATACATGTCTCATGAATTCTCTGCCTTCCATTCTGATAAAGGAATTCTTCACCAAAAATCTTATCCGCATACTCCTCAGCAAAATGGGATTGCGGAAAGAAAGAACATATATATTCTTGAAATCGTTCGTACTCTGTTTAGAAGGCTGAGATTGGGCACTTCGAACATTGGGAGCCTAACTGGGAAACTTATGGAAGTGGTGGATACAATGGAAAGGAGACGAATCGCAATTGCTTGCTTGCAAGAGACAAGATGGGTGGGACACAAAGCTAAAGAGATTGAGAGGACCGGGTATAAGTTATGGTATACGGGACTTAATAGATTGAGGAATGGGGTCGGCATAGTGGTAAACAAGGACTTAAAGGAAGATGTAGTGAATGTAAAGCGCTATGGAGATAGGATTATTGCAATTAAGTTAGTGTTAGGAGAAGAGATAGTGAACGTAATTAGTGCTTATGCCCCCCAGGTGGGCTTAGGAGATGGACATAAGGAGAAGTTTTGGGAAGACTTGGAAGGAGTGCTACTAGAGATACCCCAAGGAGAGATGGTCTTCATAGGAGGTGATTTGAACGGTCATGTAGGACGTGACGTAGATGGATACATAGGAGTACACGGGGGACATGGGTACGGTAATAGAAATGAAGAAGGGAAGGATATCTTGGAGTTTTCAGTGGCTTATGATCTCATGGTAACTAACACATTTTTTAGAAAGAGAGAGGAGCATTTGGTGACTTATAAGAGTGGCTCATCGAGGACACAAATTGACTTCTTCTTAACTAGGAAAAGAGACCGTTTAGCTTGTAAAGATTGTAAGGTTATACCGGGGGAGAGCTTGACTTCCCAACATAGGTTGTTGATCATAGATGTGCAGTTATAAAGGTGGACTAGAAAAAAGAAGTTGTATAGATGCTCAAGGACTAAATGGTGGAACCTGAAAGGTGATAAGCAACTAGCTTTAAGGGAAAGAGTACTAGAGGAAGACGTTTGGGCGACAGAAGAGAGTGCAAATAATATGTGGGATAAGGTAGCAGAGTGTATTAGGAGGGTAGGGAAAGAAGTCTTAGGAGAATCTAAAGGGGGTGCTCCGGTACAGAAAGAGGCATGGTGGTGGAGCGAAGCCGTCCAAGACAAGATAAGAGTTAAAAGAGAGTGCTTTAAAACTTGGCAAAAGGATCGAATTGAAGTGAACTTGGAGAGGTATAAAGAAGCAAAAAGAGAAACCAAAAAGGCAGTTAGTGAGGCCAAGGCAAAGGCATTTGAGGAGCTATATAGGCGACTTGACACTAAGGAAGGCGAAAGAGAGATATTCAAGCTTGCTAAAACTAGAGATCGGCGGACCAAGGACTTAAACCAAGTTAAATGCATTAAGGATGAGGATGAAAATGTATTAGTAAAGGAAGAGGAGATAAAGGAGCGTTGGAAGAGCTACTTCTACAAGTTATTTAACGAAAGCAGTAGTAGTGACATACAATTGGGGCAGCTTACCATTTCTAGAGAAGAAGCGAATCATATGTTCTATAGGAGAATCAGTAGGGAAGAAGTTAAAGAAGTATTGAAAAGAATGAAGAATGGGAAAGCGGTTGGGCCAGATGGTATCCCTATTGAGGTCTGGAGGTGCTTGGGGAGGATGGTATTAGTTGGTTGACAAAGCTTTTTAATGTAGTGTTAAAGAGCAAGAAGATGCCTAATGCATGGAGGAAAAGTATTCTTATACCCATATACAAGAACAAAGGAGATATTCAGAACTGTGCGAACTACCGCGGGATTAAATTGATGAGCCATACGATGAAATTATGGGAGAGAGTTATTGAGAGAAGACTAAGAAGAACAACAAATATTTCAGAGAATCAATTTGGTTTCATGCCTGGGAGATCAACCATGGAGGCTATCTTTCTCCTGAGGAGGTTAATGGAACAGTATAGAGAAGGTAAGAGAGATTTACATATGGTGTTCATTGACTTGGAGAAGGCCTATGACCGGGTTCCTAGGGAGATTCTTTGGAAAGTTCTGGAAAAGAAAAGAGTTTGTGTCGCTTATATTGAGGCGATAAAGGATATGTATGATAGAGTCGTGACATTTATAAGGACGACTGGCGGCGAAACTAAGGAGTTTCCTATCACGATTGGTCTACACCAAGGCTCAGCGTTAAGCCCGTACTTGTTTGCCCTAGTTATGGATGAGATTACAAGACATATCCAGGATGAGGTGCCGTGGTGTATGCTATTTGCAGATGACATTGTTTTAGTGGATGAGACGAGAGAAGGAGTGAATGCTAAACTTGAATTATGGCGGAAAACATTAGAGACAAAAGGGTTTAGGCTAAGTCGATGCAAAACGGAATATATGGAATGCAAGTTTAGTCAAAGTAGGACACCTGGTAACATAGAAGTAAGTTTGGGCACACAAAAGATAGTAGAGAAAGAAAACTTTAGGTACCTTGGATCTATGGTGCAACAGGATGTTGGGATTGATACTGATGTAAGTCACAGGATTCAAGCCGGGTGGACCAAATGGAGGAGTGCTTCGGGGGTCTTGTGTGATCGGAAAGTCCCCCTCAAGGTTAAAGGAAAGTATTATAAGGTGGCGGTACGGCCAGCGTTGTTATATGGATCAGAGTGTTGGGCAGTAAAGCATAATCATGTCAAGAAGATGGAAGTTGCGGAGATGAGAATGCTAAGATGGATGTGCGGGATCACAAGGAGAGATAGGATTAGGAATGAGGAGATTAGGGGCATAGTAGGAATAGCACCGATTGGAGATTAAATGAGAGAAAATCGACTGAGATGGTTCGGCCATGTTAGAAGGCGTCCAACAGAGGCACCTGTTAAAAGGTGTGAAAGCATGGAGTTTGCCAAGAGTAGGAGAGGGAGAGGGAGACCCTAGAGAAGTTGGAAAGAAACTATTAAACATGATCTTGCCTACATGGATCTAACGGAGGACATGGCCCTAAACAGATTTGATTGGCGTCGTCAAATCCATATAGCCGACCCCACCTAGTGGGAAAAGGCTTGGTTTGGTTTGGTTTGGTTTGGTTCGTACTCTGTTAATTGCATTTTTAGTCCCTCCCAAAATTTTGTGTGATGCTGCACAGACTGCTGTGTATCTTATCAACCGTCTTTCTCACACAGTGCATACGATTAGCCAGTTTGTTAGCAATCCCCACAAACCTCACCTTTCTGCTGCATTGCGCATCCTCCGCTATGTTAAAGGAACTCTTCATCATGGTCTCTTCTTCCCTTCTGACACTTCTCTGCAATTATCAGCTTATGCAGATGCTGACTGGGTTGGCTATCCGGACTCTCAGAGGTCTAACACTGGCTGGTGTATGTTTCTTGGAAAATCTCTGATTTCATGGAAGTGCAAGAAGCAAACCACTGTATTAAAGTCTTCTGTTGAGGCAGAATATCAGGTGATGTCATCCGCCAGTGCTGAAATTATCTGGCTACGCCGTCTTCTGTGTGAATTAGGTGTTCTTGCTGGTAGTTCCACACCTCTCGATGGGGACAATACCAGTGCTACCAGAATTGCCAACAACCCGGTCCTCCATGAAAGAACAAAGCACATTGAGATTGACTGTCACTTCATCCGTCAACATGTTGTTACTAAGAAGATAACTCTGCCTCATGTCTCTTCTTTTAACCAGTTGGCGGATATCTTCACCAAAGACCTTCCCAAAACGCGTCATCATGATCTAACTAGCAAATTGATGTTTTCTACCTTACCACATCAATTTGAGGGGGAGTGTAGAAGATAACAGGCCCAGCCCAACAAAGGCCCCTATACCGCATCCCACACGTGGGATATACTTAAGATTGTATAGTTGTAGCTGATTTCTCTCATTCCATGTAGGATAGGATTTATTCTTTCCATTCTTTTGTTTAGTCTAATTTGTACTCGTTACATAACTAGAGCCTTGATTAAGGCATAATAACATTATAAATAGAACAGTCGATGCTCAATCTAGGACGACCTTCTCCCACTGTTATTCTTCTTCTTCCTCTCCTTCCTTCACATAATATATCAGGAGGCAGCCTATACTCTTGAAAAAGGAAATTATAACATTTAAACAAGGAGATTTAACCATCAGAAACTACTACGCAAAGTTCAGAGCCCTATGGCATGAGTTAGAGATGTATTTGGGTTTGAACCCTATTGTGCAAAGAAAAAGGCTAAGTTACTAGATGGGTGCTTTCCTTGGTGCAGATCGTGTGCTGCTTTTCCGTTTTTTGTCTCTAGTGCTTTTGCATGGTCTCTTAGCTCTTTCACTTTTCGGGTGCTTTTGCTTGGCCTCTTATGGTTGTGGCCTCTTCTATCTTTGCAAGTGTTTTTGGTCGTGCTTTCTCCCGTTGATGTTGCATCTCTTCGCTTCTTTTATTTTGTAGTCTAATTTCTTTTTGGCGTTTTTGCAGTTTAGCATTTGTGGTTTTCTCTTTTTGCCCTTTGGCTTTTTTTTTTTTTTTGGTTATTGTTGATTTTTTTTGAGCTCAAGAAAAAAAAAGATATACTAGAAGAGCTGCATATATTTGAACTTATAAGGGGTGTAAACCGAATAGTTGTCAATTGTGTTTCGTTCTGGCCAAAAGTGGCTGGAATGTTCCAGAATTGTCCTGGGACAGAACATAATGCCCCTCAAAAGATTCCTGGCCCACTTCTGACCCATTGAAATTGTTTGAAGTGTTGGGAAGTCCCACATCTCACATCGCCCAAGTCCTAAGTTGGATAGGGCTTCATATACCTCTTTGGGCCTTCCACCTATCAGCTTAAGCTCTTGGGTTGGTACATGGCTTCTTACATGGTATTAGAGCAGGGTTCCGATCCCGTCGTTCTTGTGTAGCCCACGTGGCTCATGTCGTTTTTGTGTAGCCCACGGGGCAGGCCCGTCCATGAAATCTGTTGGGCCTGCACATGAGGGGGAGTGTACTTCCCTCATCGCCTAAGTCCTGAATTGGACATGGCTTCATATACCTGTTTGGGCCTTCCACCTACTAGCTTAAGCTTTTGGGTGGTACATGGTTAATTACACCAAGCCAAATGCCAGCCCCAATCTAGCTGAATTCTGGCCCATTTCGAACGGAATGGAATGCCTCCGAAAGTTTCATTTTGTTATGTTTATTAAGTGGTTTTAATAAGTTCATAGTTCCATACTTTCATTCATATGCAGTGTAAACTAGAAAATAGTCAATTATAGAGTGTAGTTTAATTTAAATGATGTAAGCATATATTTTTACTATTATTTTAGTATTCTACTTTTTTTTTTTTTTTAAACTTTATGTATTCTTTTAGTTTTTTCATTCACGCGTCTTTTCTGGAATGGGACACCAGAATTGACCAGATCATGGGAACATTCCAGCACTGGGCCAAACCAGAACTGGGGCTGGAGCAGAATTGACAACTATGGTAAACCTAGGATATGAAATTATTTGTGCTCAAGTTATCCACTTCCTTCAATCAGTACAATATTTTCTCTCCTTTAAGGGGAGAAAGCTGAAGAAAAGTCACAACAGATCAAAATTGATATGACCTATTATTGTTCTACCTTTCCTAGCAACAATATAACAAACTCTAGTGTGCATATAGGAAATAGCTGTGGTAGAGGTTGTGGCCGCAACGGTAATCGCGATGGACACATAGTTGGAGGACGTGGCCTTTGCATGCAGTCTAGTGTGGATCATGATAAGCTTATTGCCCCATTGTGGAAGATATAGACATACTTGTGAAACATGTTGGGATTTAGTTGGTAGATAGTGCAATGCATCTGTGGCACTGGCAGAGCTAGAGAAAAATAGAAATTCAGGTGAACAAGAGAATAATATTGATAAAGATGAGCTACAAAACTGGAAGGGTGAACTGCATGTTGTAACTTAGAAGAACATGAACTCAAATGGGGTATTGACAATAATTTTCTTAATAAATCAGATGCTATTAAGAATGTTGGGTTGTAAATGTCCAATCGAAGTCCTTTGTCCAAGTGCTCCGCTGTTTGCAGTTCCACCAAAAGTGTATGGGGGTGTACATGCATTGTTCACATCCTGAAGCAACAACTAGACAGCTTAGACCGAAAGGCAACGAAGTGCATATTTGTTGGGTATCTGATGCAGGCCAAATTACCGGACCCCGATTGAAAGTTTATTCTAGAAGGCCCAAAGCCCACAAGACCCAGCAGTGACAAAATCTTCAAATGAGAGTTTTTAGTTTTAGGCTTTCTAGATGATTATTCCACATTTAGCATATTTCTTTAATTGCTTTGATTAGGTAGTTTCTAATTTCCAAGATTCTTAGAATTGAGAAGTTTCTTAGTATTAGAGATTGATTACTAAAATTATGTTGAGACTATTATATATAGGATGTAATCCCTTCCTTTGGGATATACATAAAAAATTAATGAAACTTTGAGTTCTCTCAGTCGTTTGTTTCTCTTTTGTCTGTGGTGTGAGACCAAGACGTTCTACCCTAAGCCGTTTGGCTTGGAGAATAGCCTGTTGGCTATCTCCTTCATTCCCTGCGCTGCTTCAATTGGTATCAGAGTAAGGATCCATCTCAGATCGCCGTTCCAATTGCCGCCGATCTGAGGTATTCCGTCATCCCAGCTTTCTATTTATTTTTGGTCCATCCCTTTTTCATCCTCACCGATTATCATCATCATCCTTCACCATCATCCATCTTCTATCATCACATCAAGCCCTTCCATTCACCCATCACAGTCAACAAATACAAAAAAAAAAAAAGGAAAAAAGAAAAGAAAATCCCCTGCCATACCATTCAGCCCCCTTTCACGCATCATAGAACACGGATCCACCCTCACCATCATTAATCCATCATCATCAATCCCATCCATCCAAAATCCCTAATCGAAGCTTTCAATCCCAAACCCTAAAGCCCCAAAATCCCCAATCCACAAATCCCTAGACCCCAGCCAGCCACAAACCCCAAATCACACGAGACCCAAGCCAGGCACATCCCCAAATCACACGACCCAGCCAGCCAGCGACACCACCCACATCCCAACCTTCCCTGTCCCTGCCTCGCACAACCCAGCCGAACCCCACCCTTGCCCTTCCATTTCCCGAACCAAAACAGAAAAAAAAGGGTGTTACATACCTGCGCCGTCGTGGATCACCATCGCCGTCTGCGTCGCAGGCCACCTGCATCAGTCCACCGAAGTCAACGACGGTCTCGAGGCAACTTCAGGTAAGTGGGACACAGCCCACAAGCCCACTTCCCAGCCCACAGGCCCCCTTCTCCTTCCGGGCTTTAGTTCGGGTTGAGCCCGGCCTACCAACAGTAAAAAAAAAAAAAAACAGCAAGTCAACATGTCTACACCGATCCCAACTACTCGCACCAGAACCACATTTAGAGGTAAATTCACAAACCGCCAGCGTGATAGCTACATCATAAAGTTAATGGACAGAATGGATAGGGTTGAAGAACATCTTAGAAGCACTCCTTCTTCGGGCAACCAGAACAATGACAACCCTGGGCCTTCCACCAACAAAGACGGCAGTAAATCACAAAGGGGAAACAACCGTCCACCAGATGTGGAAAATTCTGTCATTGGTGAACCGCATGATACTTGTCAGCAATTTATGGAACGCATTATGGATGAAACTGGTTATGATGACCATCATGGCTGACGAGATGACATCACCAACAAGGTACGTGTTGATGTTCCTGATTTCTTCGGACGCATGGATGTGAAAGTTTTCACCGACTGGATTACAGCTCTTGAAGATTATTTTGAATGGTATAATATGGATGAAGACAAATGCGTTTCCTTTGTCAAGATGAAGATGAAGGGTGCAGCGCGTGTTTGGTGGCGGAGTATTGATGACAGGAATATAAATTATGGGCGACGTCCTATCAATACATGGGAGGAGATGAAACAGAAACTTGAGGATAAATATCTACCGGTTGACTATATTGATTCCCTCTATGATCAATTAGTTGACTGTAGACAAGGGACCTCCACTGTAGATGATTTCACAGAAAAGTTTCATGATCTCATGGTGCGATGCAAAGTGTCTGAAACTGATCGACAAGCTATCACCCGATACAAGAAAGGGCTGCGTCAAGAGGTCCAAAGGGAGTTGACTACTCACACCTTTTGCAGCATTGAAGAAGTTCATCGCTTAGCACTCCGCGTTGAAGATCAGTTGCGATATCCATATTCAAGGCGTTTTGGTGAACCTCTCCTAAGGCGGACCTCCGATATGACTTATCAGCGGGTTGCTTCAGCACAAAACTCAGCCCGACAACCTCCTCCACAAAATTCCAACAGGCCAACACCTCAGAATCAAGTAAGACCTGCAAATTTTCCAAACAAAGGGAAGAATGTTGTAAATTCTTCACGACCGAAGTAGGACATCGAGTGCTTTCGATGCAAAGGCAAAGGACACTATGCTTATGAATGCCCAGGTTCGAAGAATCTTCACTATGCACATAATGAAGAAGATTCCTATGACTCAGAGCTTATTGATGAAGAAATTGAAGTTGAAACACTATATGAAGAGCATGCACCTCCGCCCGAACAAGACGATCATTCCTTCTATCAAGTTGAAACAGAAGGACGGACATTATTCATTCGTCGTCTCTTCATTACAACCGAAGAGGAAGCTGAAGATTGGAGGCGAACCTCCATATTTCGCTCTATGGCAAAATGTCGTAACAGATTGTGCAATCTTGTCATAGATGGAGGAAGCGAGATGAATGTGATCTCCCAAGAAGTAATTGACAAGTTGAAGCTTCCAATAGAAAAACACCCGAAGCCTTACAAGGTCTCTTGGGTGAATGATTCCGCAATTCCGGTAACCAAGCAGTGCTGGTAACATTTCGAATTGGTGGTTATGAATATTCTATTTGGTGTGATATTATCCCCATGAATGTTACTCATATTCTGTTGGGAAGACCTTGGCTTTTTTATAACAAAGTCCAAAGTGATGGAGAGGCAAACACCCATACTTTTAAGTATAAAGGTCGCAAGGTTACTCTTCTTCCACATAAGCCTCCTACTGCCCCGACAAAACAATCACCATCAATTGCGGCAAAACAAACTACATCACGTCCAAGTTCTCGCATCCTTTCAATGCGGAAATTTGAAGAAGAAAGTAAAGAACAAAGAGTTGTTTATGCCCTTATCCCACAAGAATTCAAAGAGACAGAAAATAAACAAGCAGTTGCTACACCTCCAGAAATCAAGCCCCTGTTGCATGATTTTAAAGACTTGATTCCAGCAGATCTTCCAAAAGAGCTACCGCCTATGAGGAACATCCGGCATGCTATTGACCTGATTCCTGGGTCATCACTTCCAAATTTACCTGCTTATCGCATGAGCCTGATAGAACACACAAAGTTGAGAAAGCAAGTTGAAGAGCTCCTCTAGAAGGGTTATATTCGCGAAAGCATGAGTCCTTGTGTGGTACCAGCCCTCTTGGCACCCAAGAAAGATGGTTCTTGGAGAATGTGTGTCGACAGCCGAGCAATGAACAAAATTACTATTAAGTATCGGTTTCCGGTACCTCGGTTGGATGACATGCTTGATATGATGGCCGGATCTTCCGTCTTCTCTAAAATTGATCTTAGAAGCGGATATCATCAAATCCGTGTTCGCACAGGAGATGAATGAAAGACAGCTTTCAAGACTAAAGATGGGTTATACGAATGGCTAGTCGTGCCGGTTTGGCTTATCTAATGCTCCCAGCACTTTCATGAGAGTTATGACACAGCTTCTACGACCTTTCCTCGGTAAATTTGTCGTTGTGTATTTTGACGACATCTTGATCTTCAGCAAGTCCAAGGATGCACATCTTGATCACCTCAGGTTTGTGATGCATGCACTTCGCAAAGAGAAGTTTTACATTAATTTGAAGAAGTGTATTTTTTTAAGCTCCAAAGTTATATTCTTCGGATTTGTTGTATCGGCCCAAGGAGTAGAAGTTGATCCAAAGAAGATCAATGCAATCATCGATTGGCCTCTTCCCAAAACTATCAATGAAGTACTGAGTTTCCATGGGTTGGCCACCTTTTATAGGAGGATTATTCGCAATTTCAGCTCCATTATGACTCATATAACTGGTTGCATGAAGAAAGGTGACTTCAATTGGACTAAGGCAGTCACCCGTGCTTTTGAACAAATCAAGCAGAAAATGACAGAGGCACCAGTTTTTAAACTTCCAGATTTTGACAAGGTCTTTGAAGTCAGTTATGATGCTTTGCAAGTTGGTGTTGGCGGAGTCTTAAGTCAAGATGGTCACCCAGTTGCCTTCTTTAGCGAGCAATTGAATGACTCTCGCAAAAAGTATTCGCCGTATGACTTGGAATACTATGCAGTTGTACAAACTCTTCGTCATTGGCGTCACTATTTGATCGGGAAAGAATTTGTGTTGTACTCCGATCATGAAGCTTTACAGCATCTGAATTCACAGAAGAAGATGAGCGCAAACCGTGTCAAATAGAGCGCATATTTGCAGGAATTCACATTTGTATTGTGTCATAAGTCAGGAACGGAAAACAAAGTCGCAGATGCTTTAAGTTGTCGTTCTCACTTGCTTATGACAATTTCCATCACAGTTCCAGGCTTTGATGAGATTCACAGAGAATATCCTGATGATCATGACTTTGGTCGCATCTACAAAGCTCTTCTTAATGGTGAGTTTTCTGACCATCCCAAATTTCCTATCCATGATGGTTATTTGTTTTGTGGAAATCAGTTGTGTTTGCCAGCTACTTCTATCTGCGAGTTTGTTCTCCGAGAGTTGCATGGAGGTGGATGCAGTGGACATCTAGGGCGGGATAAGACTTTGGCACTTGTGGAAGACCGTTTCTTTTGGCCCCGCCTAAAGACAGATGTTGCCCGAATTTGTGAATTATGCAGGGTATGCCTGCTTGCAAAGGGACAAAAGAAGAATACGGGATTGTATCTGTAGAAGATAACAGGCCCGGCTCGGCCCATGAACAAAGTCCACGCATGGGATATACTCAAAGCTGTATAGGATAGGATTTACTCCCTAATTTCTCTCCTTCTATGTATAGGATATAATTGATTCTTTCCATTCTTTTGTTATTCTGATTTGTATCTAATTTGTAATCTTTACTTAATTAGAGCCTTGATTAAGGCATCTCATCAATATATATTGAACTGTCGATGCTCTGTAAAGGCACGACCTTCTCCCATATTGTTTTTCTTCTTCTTCTTCTTATCTTCCACATATATCTGACATGGTATCAGAGCACTGTGGGATCTCTCCATATCAACACCATCGCTTCTCAAGCATCTGAAGACTCTCTCTCTCTCTCTCTCTCTCTCTCTCTCTCTCAGCAGAATCTCTATCGTCATTCTGCAAGGTGACTATCCAAGGTGGGCCATCTTCCGATCATCCAGAAATCAAAACCAATCACCACCACAGTAGTCGCCCATCTTCTCTAAGATTTATGGGCATTTTTTCAGGATTTTTAACAAATCAGAGGTAGGCCATCTACTGCTACTTGTGCTTTCATAGTTTTACAAGATAGTTTTCATCAGATCCGTTGAATTTTGCGGATTTTCATCAATTTGTTATGCAACCTGATCTGGAAGTTAGTAAAAAGTCTCCCACAGAAGACCGCATTCTTTGATCAGAGGTCTGATCCCATTGTGGGCCCCACGTGACCACTCTAGCACCTTCACAGTGGTCGTCTGGACTGTTTTTGGTCACTGTTGGGTTCCCTTTTTGCTTTGGAGTTCATCTGAGTGCTCCAGTAACTTATCTAAACCAGCCACTCAGCATCTCTTGCTGGTTATTGCTGACTGATTGCTGTTTAGTCCTCTCCATCTCTCTCTCGGCTTGAATTGGTGTAGAACAGAACCCCTTGGGTGCACTGTGCTCTGTTCTGTTGTCACTCTGTTGTCACTCTCTGATTCCCACCACTACTGCTGATTGTGCTGCATGCTGGGAACTATCTGATCTGGGGCTTAGATCAGATTGTGGGGTCCACGTACCTCCTCTGCCACCAGATTCAAGGTCATCTGGGTTGGATTTGAGCACTGTTTTGTGCTGGTTGCTTTTCAGATAGCTGGCTGTGTATGCAAGTTACACGTATCTCCTCTGCCACCAGATTCAAGGTCATCTGGGTTGGATTTAAGCACTGTTTTGTGCTGGTTGTTTTTCTGATAGCTGGCTGTGTATGCAAGTTAGCTTCTCTTGCTGCCTCTCTAAACTTATTCTTGGTTGGTTACTTGCTGTGGTTCATAATAATTTAATATGGAGAAATATGATGTGATTCCCATTAAATTCAATGGAAATAATTACATGGCTTGGTCATTTCACCTGAAGAATTTCGTAGAAGGCCAAGGACTGTTTGGTTATCTTGATGGGTCGATACCTAAGCCTACTTCAACTGATACCAAAGCCTTAGCCACCTGGGCTAAAGAAAATGCTAAGGTTATTACTTGGATTCTTAATTCAATTGATCCTTCTCTTGCTATTGCTCTTCAAGCTTATGCTGCTGCCTGTGATATGTGGGGTCATTTAAAGAATGTTTATCACCAAACCAATAAAGCTCGCAAATTTCAACTTGATAGTGAGATTGCGAGATTCAGTCAAGGTGATAAAACAGTGCAAGAATACTACAATGGATTTCTCACATTATGGACAGAGAGGGATGCTATGATAATTCAGTCCGTATCTGTTGGCTTTCTGACTGAGGCTCTCAAATTACAAGAAGAAACTCACATTAGTCAGTTTCTTATGAACCTCAGATCCGAATTTGAATCTGTCCGTTCAGCCCTTATGAATAGAGAAGTCACAGCAAATCTGGACACATGCTTCCAAGAAGTTCTTAGAGAAGAACTTCGCCTGAATTCTCAGCGTGTCATCCTTGACGACCCAAAGGCTTCTCTTCAGGCTGAGACTGCTCTTCTTGTAACCCCCAATCAGAAGCCTACTCAATGCTATGAATGCAAAGGCTTTGGTCATCTCGCCAAAAACTGTCGGAAGAAATTGGTTTGCAGATATTGCAAACGCTCTGGTCATCTTATTGATGATTGTCGTAGTTTACAAAGGAAGAATGGACCCCAGCAGAAGCAACATCATCCTACTGCATCCAGACAACATACTCCAGCTGCATTCCAAGTTCAAGCTCCTTTCCCCGACTCAGGCAACACTTCTTCCGGGACTGTATCCATGACTTCAGCCCAGATTCAAGATCTGATTCAGAGCACGGTCACTTCTGCATATGCATCTATGGGCATCTCTGGTGGTCGGTATCAAATTCCTTCTTCTATAGCATATCCTGTGTTTCATTCATCTGCTTACCTGTCTTCCCCTATTACATCTTCTACCTGGTTTTTAGATTCAGGAGCCTCCAATCATATGACATCTGTCGAACATAGCTTTACAGATTCTAACCCTTATCTTGGAAAAGAGAAAATAACCACTGCTAATGGTGATCAACTTCTCATTTCGGGAGTTGGTAACATTACTTTGTCCAGTGTTTCTGGCCAGTCCTTCACACTTTCAAATGTTTACTTTGTTCCTCAATTATCAGCCAATCTTCTTTCTGTAGGTCAACTTATCGATGATGGCTATCTTGTTAACTTTTCTTCCTCTGGTTGTGTTATACAGGGGCGACAAACTGGGAAGGTGATCGCGACGGGGAGTAAATATGGACGCCTGTTCTTGCTGGATATTGGACAACATTCTTTTTTTGCTTCTTATTTTGATTTCAAACAATTGTGGACTGTTTGGCATAAACGTCTTGGTCATGTCAACAATGCAAATTTGCTTTCCTTGTTTAAATTTGGTGATTTGGATTCTAAGTTTGATAATAAAATGATATCTTCTTTCTCTCAATCCAAGTGTGAAACTTGTTGTTTAAGTAAAAGTCATATTTTGCCTTTTCCTGTTCATAATACTCGTGCTTTAGCAGCATTTGATATCATTCATTCAGATGTTTGGGGAATTGCTCCTACCTTGAGTAGGACGGGATTTAAGTACTATGTGACTTTTATTGATGATCATTCTCGTTATACTTGGATTTACTTTATGCGCATGAAATCTGAAGTCTTCTCCATTTTTCAAAAATTCTATAACATGATCCAAACCCAATTTCAGAAAGCTATCAAAATTGTTAGGTCAGATTCCGGTGGTGAATACATGTCTCATGAATTCTCTGCCTTTATGTCTAATAAAGGAATTATTCACCAAAAATCGTGTCCACATACTCCTCAGCAAAATGGGATTGCGGAACGCAAGAACAGACATATTCTTGAAACTGTTCGTACTTTGTTGATTGCATCTTTAGTTCCTCCAAAATTTTGGTGTGATGCTGCACAGACTGCTGTGTATCTTATCAACCGTCTTCCTAGCACTGTTCTAGGCAAGACTACTCCTTACGGAGTTCTCTTTGGTAAAAACCCTTCATACTCTCACTTACGTGTTTTTGGTTGCTTGTGTTTCGTTCATCTTCCTCCTAATGAACGCACAAAATTATCTCCACAGGCTGCTAAATGCATTTTTTTTGGGGTACAGTCCTGAACATAAAGGATTTTTATGTTATGATCAGTTGGAAAAACGCATGCGCATATCTCGAAATGTTGTTTTCTTGGAACATATTCCTTTCTTTTCTTTACATTTGGATCATCATCCTCTTGCTGTATCCTATCTGCCACAATTCTCAGAATCTCCTTCTTCATCACCTCCTCTCAAAGTTTATGTCCGGCGGAACAAGGTCCCTCCCTCTCCTGATCCTCTCCCACTGCCGCCTACTGAGTTTTCAGGTAATAACACTTCTTCTGATAGCACCATCTCTTTGCGACGCTCTAGTCGTCCTTCTGTTGCTCCTAACCGCTATGGCTTTCCTGCCCTTTTTACTTCCTTAGATAGCACTCCCATACCCACTTCCTATTCACAGGCCTCCAAGATTGCTTACTGGCAGGATGCTATGACTGAGGAATTAGTTGCTCTTGAAGCCAACCAAACATGGGATTTGGTCCCGGCTCCAGATGGCGCTTCTATAATTGGCAGCAAATGGATATACTCTATCAAAGTACACTCTGATGGGAGTCTTGATCGTTACAAAGCCCGATTGGTTGCACAGGGTTATAAGCAGGAATATGGAATTGACTATGAGGAAACATTTGCTCCAGTGGCGAAAATGACCACAGTTCGTACTCTTCTTTGTGTCGCGGCAGCCCGCAATTGGCCTCTATGGCAAATGGACGTCAAGAATGCTTTTTTACATGGGGACTTGCGAGAGACTGTTTATTTAAAACCTCCTCCAGGTTATGCTTGTCCTCCAAAGCATGTGTGCAAATTGAAGAAAGCTCTTTATGGACTTAAACAAGCTCCCAGGGCTTGGTTCGATAAGTTCCGGGCAGCAATCCTTCAGGCCGGATTTCGTCAAAGTCACTCTGATAGTTCCCTCTTTCTGCGATGGACATCGAAGGGCTACACATTCCTCTTAGTCTATGTTGATGATATGATCATCAGTGGTAATGATAATGCAGGCATTACTGATCTCAAACACCACCTTACTCGCCACTTCAGAATGAAGGATCTTGGTCCTCTCACCTACTTTCTAGGGCTTGAGTTTATGCGTAACAAATCAGGCATTAGGGTTCTTCAGCGCAAATATGCGACAGATTTGATTACATCGGCCAGGCTTGATGATGCTCTCCCTTTTGATACGCCTCTGGAATTGAACAGCAAAATCAGTTCCGATGATGGCACTCCCCTGGATGATCCTTCTATTTTTCGGCGAATAGTTGGGAGTTTACTCTACTTAACTATGACTCGGCCGGATATTTCTCATGCAGTTCATACGGTTAGTCAGTTTGTTAGCAATCCCCACAAACCACATCTTGCTGCTGCATTACGCATTCTCCGCTATGTGAAAGGGACTCTTCATCATGGTCTTTTCTTCTCTTTTGATAATTCTCTGCAATTATCAGCTTATGCGGATGCTGACTGGGCTGGCTGTCCTGATTCTCGGAGGTCTACCACTGGCTGGTGTATGTTTCTTGGCAAATCTTTGATTTCTTGGAAGTGCAAGAAGCAAACCACTGTCTCCAAGTCTTCTGCTGAGGCAGAATATCGAGCGATGTCATCTGCCAGTGCTGAAATTATCTGGCTTCGTCGCCTTCTGTGTGAATTGGGTATTCCTGTTGGTAGTTCTACACCTCTCCATGGAGATAATACCAGTGCTACCCGAATTGCTAACAATCCCGTATTCCATGAAAGAACAAAGCACATTGAGATTGACTGTCACTTCATCCGTCAACATGTCGTTACTGAGAAGATCTCTCTGCCTCATGTGTCTTCTTTTAACCAGTTGGCGGATATCTTCACCAAAGCACTTCCCAAACACCGTCATCATGATCTAACTACCAAATTGATGTTTTCAATCTTACCACATCAATTTGAGGGGGAGTGTAGAAGATAACAGGCCCGGCTCGGCCCATGAACAAAGTCCACGCATGGGATATACTCAAAGCTGTATAGGATAGGATTTACTCCCTAATTTCTCTCCTTCTATGTATAGGATATAATTGATTCTTTCCATTCTTTTGTTATTCTGATTTGTATCTAATTTGTAATCTTTACTTAATTAGAGCCTTGATTAAGGCATCTCATCAATATATATTGAACTGTCGATGCTCTGTAAAGGCACGACCTTCTCCCATATTGTTTTTCTTCTTCTTCTTCTTATCTTCCACATATATCTGACAGTATCAGCCCCTTCCTATTCCACACACACCTTGGCAAGATCTAAGCATGGATTTTGTCTAGGGCTTACCAAAGACTGTAAGAAGGTAGATTCTATTTTTGTTGTGGTGGACAGGTTTTCTAAAATGGCCCACTTTATTCCTTGTACGACCACAGCAGATGCAAGAAAAGTTGCCGCCCTTTTCTTCAAAGAGATTGTTCGTCTTCATGGCCTCCCCAAGACTATAGTGTCGGACAGAGATACTAAGTTCTTGAGCTTCTTCTGGAAAACTTTATGGCATATGATGAAGACAAAGCTCCAGTACTTCAATGCCTGCTGTTAGATTTACATGAATCAAGCCAGAAGCATTCAAAAGAGATCTTAGATGCAAGAGAATTTTCTGTGTATTTGTATTGACGATGATGACTATTTATAATACACTGTTGCCTAGATTAGGGAAACTGATTACATAATTACAGGAAATGATTAAGTAAATAAATCTAATTACAGGATTACAGCAGTAACTTAAGATTTGTATCTATCTAATGACAGCTCATTTGTATCTATCTAGAACATGGGTCGAGCTGACCCATTAGGTCGGTTTGACCTGATGACTTATTTCTTTACACCCCCTCTCAAGCTCTGGATGGGAGAAGGTGACCATTGAGAGCTTGGAAACTAACTCCGAAAAACGAGAAGTGGAGTGGCTCTTGGTGAAAAAATCTGCTATTTGAGCAGCTGATGAGATGTGAAGGAGCTTAATAGTACCACTCCGAACATGTTGACGGATGAAATGACAGTCAACTTCAAGATGTTTTGAGCGTTCATGGAAGACATCATTTGTTGCCAGTTTCCGTGCACTTTCATTGTCCGTAAAGAGAGAGGTAGATGTAGGAACAGAAACTCCTAAATCCCGAAGTAACCAGCGAAGCCAAAGAATTTCAGCAGTAGTGTGAGATACAGCACGATATTCAGCTTCAGTTGATGATCGCGAGACGACTTCCTGTTTCTTGCTTTTCCAAGAGATGAGAGAAGAGCCAAGAAAAATGGAGAAACCGGTAGTAGAGCGACGATCATTGACATCTCCTGCCCAGTCGGAATCAGAATAGCCATGCAGAGTAAGATTCTGGCTGGAGGAAAGAAGGAGGGCGCGATTGGAACTTCCTTGTAAGTATCTCAGTATGCGCAGGACAGCAGCCCAGTGAATATGAGTGGGTTGCGCAACAAATTGGCTCACCACATGTACCGCATAGGCAATATCTGGTCTGGTGATGGTCAGATAAACCAAGCTGCCTACCACTTCACGATAACGAGTTGGATCAGGAAGAAGATCGCCATCAGTGGTTCGAAGTTTCAGATTATGTTCAATCGGAGTAGATACAGGCTTCAAATCTGTGAGCCCGGCTCGTTGGAGAACGTCATTGCAGTATTTTGTTTGCGATAAAAGATATCCTGTGGGAGAGTAGGCAACCTCAATGCCCAAAAAGTACCGCAGATGACCCAAATCTTTCATCTCAAACTGTTGATGAAGAAAACGCTTCAAGGAAAGAATACCAGAAGCATCACTGCCGGTGATAATCATATCATCGACATAGAGTAACAGAAAAACACAGCCAGATCGCGAATAGCGAGTGAAGAGAGCGGAGTCATGAGCACTCTGAGAAAAACCAATGCTGATGATGCTTGTGCTAAACCGTTCAAAGCAAGCACGAGGGGCTTGTTTGAGTCCATATAAAGCTCGTTTGAGACGACACACATAATGAGGAGTTCTCACAACGCCTGGAGGAGGATGCATATAGATTTCTTCCTGAAGGAATCCGTTCAAGAAAGCATTCTTGACATCGAGCTGATAGAGAGGCCAGTGTCTAACAGCAGCGACAGAGATAAAAGTACGAACAGTTGTCATTTTAGCAACCGGAGCAAAGGTCTCCTCATAATCGACTCCATATTCTTGAGTGTATCCTTTTGCAACTAATCGAGCCTTGTAACGATCAACAGATCCATCAGATTTGGTCTTGATCTTAAATATCTATTTGCAACCGATAGCCCGTTTCCCAGAGGGAAGTAGAACAAGATCCCATGTTTGAGTTTTCTGCAGAGCTGCAAGTTCTTCTGTGATAGCAGACCTCCAGTGCGGATGAGCAATGGCCTCCTTATAGGATTGTGGTTCTGCCAAGGTATGAATTGCTGCAAGGAAGGACTTATATGATGGAGAAAAATGATCAGTACAAACAAAGCCAAATCGAGAGGGAGGGATTCTGGTGCGCAATGGGTACCTTCGATCTTGAGGAGGATCCGGCACATCTGGAGCAGAAGAGATAGGCCCATGGTCAGAAGTAGGAGGACGAGCAACATCAGGAGCAGACGGAGGTTTGGGCCGCCGATGATATACCTGCAGGGGTGCAGGGGTGAATGACATATCTGCAGGGGTATCAGAGGGAAACAAGTCTGGAAAGGGATCAAGAGGATGAACCATAGATTGCTCAGGAGAAGGGGATTGAGTAGGTAAAGTGTAAAAAGGAATTTGTTCCAGGAAGGTGACATTACGAGAGACCCGTAACCGATTGGTTTTAGGATCATAGCATCGATAGCCTTTTTGTTCAATGCCATACCCTAAAAATACACAGACAGTGGATTTTGGTGAAAGTTTGGTTCTCTCATTATCATGCAACAGAACAAAACAGGTGCAGCCAAAAACTTTGAGATAGGACAGGTCAGGTTTACAGGAAAATAACTTTTCATAAGGAGATGTGCCAGATAAAACAGAGGATGGTGTTCTGTTAATCAGATAGATTGCAGTCAGGACTGCTTCTCCCCAGAATTTCAGAGGAACATATGAGGAATAAATCAAGGATCTAGCAGTCTCTAGGATATGTCTGTGTTTTCGTTCTGCGACACCATTCTGCTGTGGTGTGGCAGGACATGATAATTGAGGTAGAGTCCCTTGACTGGTCAGGTAAGAACGAAATTTGTGGGACATGTATTCTCCCCCGGAGTCAGACCTGAATACTTTAATCCTTTTGTCAAATTGAGTGAAAATCATGGTGGAGAAAGCTGTATAAATAGAGTACAACTCAGAACGGTTTTTCATTAAATATAACCATGTATACCTAGTGAAATCATCAATAAACAACACATAATAAACGGAGCCACCTTTCGTTGGCTGAGAGGCAGGTCCCCAAACATCAGAATGCACCAAATCAAAAGGAGCATTAGAAGAAGAAGAGCTTTTATTATAAGGGAAGGCATGTTGTTTACCAAATTGACAACCAAAACAAGTAGAAATGTCTGAAACAGAAATATTTCCAAATACACCACTAGTAAATAAAAACTTCATTTTATTTAAAGATAAATGTCCTAAACGAGAGTGCCAAAGGGCAAAGGAAGATGTAGAAGCAACGAGTGCGGCAGGGGAGATGCTGGAAGATGGAAGATGCAGCGTTTGGAGATAGTAGAGTCCTCCTGACCTAAGGCCGGTCCCAATCTGTTTCCCGGTGCGCGGATCCTGCACAGAACAGCCAGTCGAAGAAAATGAGACACGAAATCCAGAAGAAGTCAATTGGCTAACAGAAATTAAGTTGATAGATAGATGAGGAACACACAAAACATTAGTGAGAGAGAGCAACTTATTCGAAACGGAGCCAATAAGGGAGACAGGTAGAGGAGTGGCATCAGCAGTGTGAATGGTGAGAGAGCTAGCAGGGTTATAACAATGATGAAGTTTGGAAACATCATTTGTCATATGATAGGATGCACCAGAATAAAAAATCCATGTAGTATCAAGAGTACCTGACGGACCAGAAATGGTCATAGCAGAACCAGAGGCTGAGGGTGTAGTGACCATCTGAGAGGCAGAACCAGTGGAGGAAGCCAGAAACAACTGTTGCATGCGCTCATCAACCATAGCCTGAATCTGAGAGGTAAGATCCATTTGTGGAGGCACAAAGCTATCATCTTCAGCAACATTGGCCGCATAGGGTCGTTGTTGGTAAGATTGCAAGGGACCACGATTGGGCTGCTGACCAGAGTGTTTGTTCTTATTGTTTGGCCTTTGAGGTCTGGTGGGGCAGTCCCTTTTCCAATGTCCTTTCTTCTTACAATAATTGCAAAAATCATTGGTACCAGGGGGAAATGAGCGATCATTCTGTGGGGTACTAACATTTGCTGATAGTACATGTGTGGGTTCCATATGTTTCTTCCTTGTAAGAGAAAGCTGAGTTTGTTCTTCTGCCAGAAGTTCCGAGAGAGCCGTATCCACAAAAGGCAGTGGTGACCGATGTAATAATTGACCACGAGCATGTTCAAAATCAGGGCGGAGGGCCATAAGAAATTGAACCAGGCGAGTCTGCTGCCGATAGACTTCAAAAGTATGAGCATCATCAGTTGTTTTAAAATTGGGTTCCATTAGAGCCAGTTGATCCCATAAGGCAGTCATTTTGATGAAGAAATCATGAATGGAGTCATTTCCTTGGTCTGCATTTTTAATGTCCCATTCTAATTGATATCTTCGAGCAGCATTAGACTGAGTTTATAATCGTGCTAAATGATCCCAAGCATCCTTAGGATAATGGAATTTAGCCAATTGATTTCCAATAGATGGATTGACAGAATTAGCAATCCAAGAATTTATTTTCCCGATGGAAGATTCCCATTCCTCAAATTTCGCATCCTTACTATCTGGTGGAGGTATCTGCTGATCAATATATTTCCAAAATTTTTGACCTTTGAGAAAATTTTGCATGAGATGAGACCAATATGGATAATTGGAGCCATCAAGAATGACAGTAATACCCGTTACTGGTCGATCAGAAGACATAGGAACAAAAATAAGTGACTAACAGATTTAATTAGAAGAAATCCAGCCCAGATGCTAAGTCAGATTGGAAATCCAGCCACAAAAACTTATCCAGATCTGAAAAAGCTCAATACAGAAGGTCCAGCTGACTGGAAAAAGAGCTGAAATGAATGGGATAGGACTCACTGAGTGATCAGATGATAGATCACAGCTACAGGGAGCATTCCAGTTGCAAAAAACCAAAATAAACCCAAAAATATGCTCCAGTCGACCATAAAACGAGCAACAGATGAGATCTGTGGGCCCCACTGAATGATCAATTGAAAGATCAGATCATACTGTGATCTCAGCCTTAAAAATCCGAAACTCCTCAAGGTGGAAAATTGATAAAAGCTTGAGACAGTAGAAATCTAGACGGTCTTGATGATAACAGTATGCTCAAAAGAGAGAAACACAAATCAGGCAGATTGGCCTACCTCAGATGAAGCAAAAATCTGGAAAAAATGTGTATAATTCCCAGAATAAATGGACGACCAGTATGGGAAGAACTTCTGATGCAGATTGATCAATAGGTGGGCCGCCTTTGATCACAGTAGATTGTAGCTTGATCCCAGACGATAGAACTGAATCTTATGCTTGAATAGAGACGATCAGGGGCTCTGATACCATGTTAGATTTACATGAATCAAGCCAGAAGCATTCAAAAGAGATCTTAGATGCAAGAGAATTTTCTGTGTATTTGTATTGACGATGATGACTATTTATAATACATTGTTGCCTAGATTAGGGAAACTGATTACATAATTACAGGAAATGATTAAGTAAATAAATCTAATTACAGGATTACAGCAGTAACTTAAGATTTGTATCTATCTAATGACAGCTCATTTGTATCTATCTAGAACATGGGTCGAGCTGACCCATTAGGTCGGTTTGACCTGATGACTTATTTCTTTACACCTGCCATCCTCAGACTGATGGCCAGACTGAGGTCGTCAATCGCAGCTTGGGTAATCTTCTTCGATGTCTCGTCAGAGACCACATTGCTTCATGGGATCTTATTTTACCCATGGCGGAGTTTGCCTATAACAACTTTGTCAACATATCAACTGGACGATCACCATTTGAAGTTGTCACAGGCATCCAGCCGCGTCTTTCGATTGATCTGAGTCCTTTACCGGCTGAAGCCAAGCCTAGCCAAGAAGCTGAACAATTTGCTCAGCACATGAAAGACGTTCAACAGATTGCCCAAAGTAATGAGACTTACAAACAGTAAGCGGACACTCGAAGGCACCATGTTGAATTTAATAAAGGAGACATGGTCATGGTGCGAATCAAGCCAGAACGGTTCCCCACAGGCACTTACAAGAAACTTTATCCCAGAAGTGCAGGTCCGTTCAAGATTATGAAGAAAATCAGCTCAAATGCCTACGTGCTCGATCTTCCACCAGACATGAATATCAGTTCTACATTCAATGTCGAAGATCTCACGATTTATCATGGGCATTATCAAGATGAATCGTTTGAAGAACAAGATATCCGGCTTCCCATAGTTCCAGCTCCTCGAGAAGAAATTGAAGATGTCTACGGTGACCAGTTAGTGTCAACCAAGACTGGCGGATATCACAAGTTTTTGGTTAAGTGGAAAGGTAAACCGTTTTCTGATGCTACATGGATCACCGCCACAGATTTTCAGCGACTAAATCCGGATTTGTACGAGAGGTACCAAGCTGATAACTCACCGGACTAGAGTTTCTTCAAGCCGGGGAGAGCTGATGCAGGCCAAACTACTGGACCCCGATTGAAAGTTTATTCCAGAAGGCCCAAAGCCCACAAGACCCAGCATTGACAAAATCTTCAAACGAGAGTTTTTAGTTTTAGGCTTTCTAGATGATTATTCCACATTTAACAGATTTCTTTAATTGCTTTGATTTGGTAGTTTCTAATTTCCAAGATTCTTAGAATTGAGAAGTTTCTTAGTATTAGAGATTGATTACTAAAATTATGTTGAGACTCTATTATATATAGGATGTAATCCCTTCCCTTGGGATATACAGAAAAAATTAATGAAACTTTGAGTTCTCTCAGTCGTTTGTTTCTCTTTTGTCTGTGGTGTGAGACCAAGACGTTCTACCCTAAGCCGTTTGGCTTGGAGAATAGCCCGTTGGCTATCTCCTTCATTCCCTGCACTGCTTCAGTATCCTAGCTCCCAGAAAGGATACAAGTGTATCTCCTTGCAAAAATAAAATAAAATAAAATAAATGGTAAGAGTATTTGTTATGATGGACGTAACATTTCATGAAGATATTCCTCCTACTCACCAGAGAGTAAGGAGTAAATTCATGAAGAGAATAAGAGGGGAGTTTGTCCCTATTATTCGGTCTGTGCCTCCTCCATCATATCAAGGACCAACAAATAATGGCAACAATTAAGAATCCCAAACTCTTGAGAAAAACAAGACAACAGAAGTGCCAGAGAAACCAGTGCAAGTGTACTCCAGAAGAAATGCTGGCTCTTGAGAAAAATAGCACATATGTATTGATAACTATACAAAAAGAAAACTGTATGGTAGGGTACGAGTAAGTGTTTACATAGAAGCATGATCTAGATGGCATAATTCAAAGATATAAAGCCACGCTTGTTGCAAAAGGATTTACCGAAGAATATGGAATTGACTACTTCAAGACCTTTTCTCTAGTTGCCAAGTTAAACTCCTTTAAGGTGATGCCATCTGGCAGTGGCCAATTTCTCTTGGTGACCGTATAAGATGGATTTGAGGAATGCTTTCCTTCACTCAGATCTATAGGAAAAAGTATAAATGAGTCCCCACCAGGTTTCATTATGAAAGGATATGATGGCAAAGTTTGTTAGCGCATATATGAATAACCTACCTCCCTCCCACCCAACCACCCAACAAATAAAATAAAAAAAAAATAATGAAAAAAGAAAAACATGAAAACCTCAAATCTAACTAGGACTCTTGACTAAAAGTTCAAAATAGAAATAATAACAATTCGGGCCTGCACTTGTTTTGCAACTAGATTGAGATCACTTGTATCAAAGTGATATCATCCATGTATTAAAGTCATTTTTCTCATGCAGTAAAAGACATTCCTATCCAACAGTTACCTGAGTATATCCAATTACTTTATTATTATTATTATTATTATTATTATTATTATTATTATTATTATTATTATTTTGCTAAGTTGTGCAAATGGTCAGGAGTGATACTTTAAACTTGGGGACCTAGCGATCGTTCCTGGGCATGTGATGATGCTAATTGCTAAGGTGCCTACACCACTCAACCATGTGTGTGTTGGCAACTACTTTAATATAATCGTCGTCGTCGTCGTCATCATCATCATCATCATCATAATAATAATAATAATAATAATAGCAGCAACAGCATCAGTAGTAAAAAAATTATTATTGTCAATATTGTTATTATTATTATTTTTGGTAGAGGCTGGTGCGGTTCCAGTACCGTAGAAGTGGGCTCCACAATTTAGATTATGTAATTGCCAGTAGCACTTCTTTGGTGTTGTTACTTTTATTCTATAATATGCACAGTGGCAGTTGTAAGATCTGATCTGCACGTAAATGCAGACCAAATTATCAATTCAGGTTTGTAGGATCTAATTTATGTGTCTGATCTAATAATCAGGTACGAACATCGTTTCTCAGAATTATATGTTCAGATTCAGGTACAAAAGTTTTATGTGAGGTTTGCATCATAATTTGTACTGTTTATTTTATTTTATTTTTTCCTTTGCTTTGTGATTCGGTACGTGAGATTCAACTATTTATCTAAATTGTGCACTGTCTACACTATCTCTAGGAAAAGCTTCGCCAAACTCGTAAATACTATGCTACTTATAATGCTCTTCTGGAGATTAAAGAGCTAATGCTGAAGGAAATATCTTTGCTAGACTCAATAAGCTCACAGGTTTGTATTTAGACAGAATTTTAGTATCGGCTTCATCTTTGATTTTGCAGGAAGATGATGTCCTCATTTTATTCCTTTTGGCACTTTCTAGAGTCTATTCAGAAAATGAGTGGGGGTTCTGTCATAGTTGGAATTTTGTAAAATCAGTATGATGTTCTTTACTTTTGTTTATTTTTTTCAGTTTCCTAGTTTTCTTGACGGAGAAAAATAAAGCCCTGAAAGCATACATGTCACTTTGATCTTTATACACCTCAAACTCATAATTGAATTTACAGAATTTACACCTCAAACTCAAACTCACTTTGATCTTTAAACATCTGAGATCGCCTACCTTGCATATGCAGCATTTACGACCGCAAGTAAGCACCTATAAAAGAAGTAATGTGCTAAAAGTAAGAAAAAATAGAAATCTGAAATTAAATAGCTGAAATACTATGATAAAACAGTAAATAACAGCACTTTAAAACTTCAAGTAACTGAACTAAAAACGAAACTAGACTATGACACTACACTAAACACAAGTTTTGACACTATTGTATGCAAACAAGTCCCCGGCACGGCGCGAAAAACTTGGTATGCACCAAGCAACCTAGAAATAAGCTACTTAATATGCACACAACTTAAAACTCGAAAGCGCACAAGATCACTATGTAGTGTAGTGAATTGTAAGTACGAGGTCGATCCCACAAAGACTTGTGATAAAACAATGTCAAAATTAACTAAAATCAGAATATTAAATGGAATAATTGAATGATGAAAGATTGAATTGAACTAATAAAAAGGGTAATTTAAACTATTAAAAGCTAATTGGAAAGTAACCTAAAACACACAACTAGTATGAGAATTGAAAATAATAAGAATGAATTGTTAAAGTGTAATATTGTATCATAATAGGCCCATGGACCCAGTCCACTTGTATGATGATAAAGCCCAGCCCACTTATAAAGAGGAGACTTAGTCATATTTTGTACAGCTAGGCAACACCGTTGTATTCCCTTTGTTAGAGATCTAATTGATCTGATTAGCTTTAATTTCTTGATTTGTAGCCTAAACATAGGCATTGTAAACTCTATTTAAAGAGAAGAAATCCAAGATGGCTATGATCGAAAACAAAGTAATTCACGGACTTTCTCTCTCTCGTTTTTGCATGTCTCTGAATGTCATGGTATCAGAGCTTCAAGCCTCTGAGTGAATCTTCTCCATCTTCCAAGCATTGGAAGTTGTCATAGTCTCTGTGAGACTCTCTGGATATTTTTTCTTCATCTTCCAAGCACTGGAATTCGCCAGATCAGGGTGTGATCAGACGTGGCCCATCACAGATCAGCACCATTGAGTCTGGATACTGTAACTAATCTGGTCGCCTGCTCCTTCTAGTGTTTGTGGATAGCTTCTGAGGACTGTTTTGCATACAGATCACAGATCTGTGTTTTGGGGAAGCAAATCGTGGCTGTACTCTTCTCTGATCAATGGTGGCCCACTTATGATCATCTCAAACTCCACTCGGTTTACTTCAGCCTTGGTCGCCCATTTCTTCTTGTATTTTTGAAGATTTTTCCAGCATTTTTCAGGGATCAGAGGTAGGTGATTTGTCACATCTTGTGATTATTCACTTTTCTTAAATAGTTTTCATCACAGCCACACAGATTACTTGATTCTGATTGGATCTGGATAAAACTAGTACTGCTGGAAAGATAATTAGACACTAGTTTCTGGCTGTGGTTCTGATCATCCTTTTGATCAATCTGTGGGCCCCACGTAAGGATCCAAACCCAAATTTTTGGGTCGTCTGGGCTATTTTTAGTGCATTTTTTTGCACTATTTGTGTTCTGTGGCTGCAAATCTGTTTTTCTTGCTTCTTTCTTCTGCTGCTGCATGCTATTGGCTGCTTTCTGAATTGGAAACTGTGATTCTGGTTCCTGTCTCGTGCTGTCGGATTAAAACTCTTTATTGTGGATGTGAGTATATTTTTTGAGTTGCAAGTTATTGTGCTGGTTGTCGACTTGCTGCTTGTTCTGTTATTTCTGCATTGCTACCAATGGAGAAAGGTGATCTCAAGTTGATCAAATTTAATGGTACAAACTATACCACTTGGGCTTTTCAATTTCAAATTTACCTTAAGGGTAAAGAACTCTGGGGACATATTGATGATTCCGATCCCAAACCTAATGATGACAAGCTCCTATCTAAATGGGAGGTTAATGATTGCCAGATCATGACCTGGATATTGGGGTCCGTCGATGCACAGTTTATCCTGAATCTTCGTCCCTACAAGACTGCCAAAGGAATGTGGCTTTATTTAAAAAAGATATATTTGCAAGAAAATTCTGCTCGTAGGTTTCATTTAGAACATGAAATCTCGCAGTTTGTTCAAGGGACCTTGTCGATACAGGATTACTACTCTCAGTTTACCAGTCTGTGGACTGATTACGCTGAGCTTATTTATGCTGACCTTCCTGCCGACTCCTTAGCCTCTATTCAAGAGATTCATCAGACAAGTCAGCGGGATCAATTTCTAATGAAGTTACGACCACAATTTGAAAATGTCCGGTCCAACTTACTGAGCAGGGTTCCATCCCCTTCACTCGAATCATGTTTGGGTGAACTCCTTAGAGAGGAACAGCGCTTGATGACTCAGACGGCACTTACTCAGAATACTCCTCAGACTGCTCCTGTCGATGTTGCTTATGTTGCTAGGGGTAAGCCTCAGACCAGGGATATGAGCAGGGTCAAATGTTTTTGCTGCCACAAACTCGGACATGTTTCCACTCAGTGTGACCAGAAATTTTGTTCCTACTGCAAAACCAAAGGTCATGTTCTTCCGGAGTGCCGGAAGCGACCTCAGAATCAGGCAAATAGGGCACCGCAACAGAGAGCCTACTATGCACATATTCCTGACACTACTTCACCAGTCATACCTGCATCATCTCAGCAACAGAGCGCATACTCTGCACATCTTCCTGATGCTTCTTCAACATAGCTGCACCACCTGCTGCCTCTTCTTCTTCTACCCTCACTCCTGAAATGGTCCAGCAAATGATCATTAATGCTTTTTCTGCCCTTGGCCTATCAGGTAATCCGAAATCTTCAGCTTCCACCTGGTATATTGATTCAGGGGCCTCCAATCACATGACACACTCACCTGTCAATATGACTCATATTAGAGAGTATGATGGAGACCTCTGCATCAATACTGCTAGTGGTGGCAGTATTCCCATTTCTGCTGTCGGAAAGGTTCCTCATTCATTACCCTTGCATAATGTTTTTCTCTCTCCCCCGCTTAACCACAAATTTGTTATCAGTTGGTCAACTTGTTGATAGTAATTGCTCCATCTTGTTTTCTCGCTCTGGTTGTGTTGTGCAGGATCAAACATCGGGGAAGGTGCTAGCGAAGGGCCCTAAGCTGGGCCGACTGTTTCCCCTCCAGATTTCGTCAAATGAAAAGTTCTCTTCGGAGTCTGCTTTGTTTTCCCATTTTAGTCATAATAAATGTCAGTTGTGGCATAATCGTTTAGGACATCCTAATTCCAAAACTTTGATGTTTTTATTAAATTCTGGTTTAATTAATGATAATAAAGTTTCTTTTAAGGATGTTTCTTTTAGTTGTGATAGCTGCAAAATGGGGAAAGGGAAAACCCTTCCTTTTCCCCTTCATGATTCTCTAGCATTGAAATGCTTTGATATTGTTCATAGTGATGTGTGGGGGCATTGCACCTGTTATCTCTCATTCTCATTATAAATACTTCGTTACATTCATTGATGATTATAGTCGTTTTACTTGGATTTATTTTTTGCATGCTAAGTCTGATGTTTTCTCGGTTTTTAAAGTTTTCTTGTCTTATGTTGAGAATCAATTTTCCACTACAATTAAAATTCTTCGGTCTGATTCAGGGGGAGAGTATGTTTCTAAGGAATTTCAAGCATTTTTACAATCCAAAGGCATCATCTCTCAACGATCTTGTCCTTACACCCCCCAACAAAATGGTGTGTCTGAGCGGAAAAACCGACATCTCTTGGATATTGCTCGTTCACTTTTGCTCTCATCTTCAGTTCCAACTCGGTTTTGGCCCGAAGCCCTTTCCACCGCTGTGCATGTCATAAACCGCCTACCTTCATCTAGAATAGACAACCAGACACCGTTTTTTCGACTTTTTCAAAAGCATCCACTCTATAATCATCTTCGTCCTTTTGGGTGTGTTTGTTTTGTTCTTCTTCCTCCCACTGAGCGCACTAAGCTCACAGCTCAATCCTCCATCTGTGCCTTTCTCGGTTATGCTCTTAATCAAAAAGGCTATCTCTGTTATGATTCTAATGCAAAAAGAATTCGAGTGTCTCGCAATGTCGTGTTTTTTGAGAATCAATATTTCTTTCCACGGCATGGTGATTCAAATGAATCTGTCTCGTTCTCTTTTTTGCCATCATTTTCAGATACAACGCCTCCGCCTGTTACTCGGTTTAAGCCGGATTTTGTGTATAAACGACGGAATGTTACAGGTGATCCTGGCTCTGGGTCTCTCGCTACGCCTACCCTGAATGCTCCTGATCCTACACCTGATCTACCTCCGGCGCCTCCTGTTCCTGATACTGCACCTAATCCACCTCCGGCTCCTCTTCGCCGATCCATTCGCCACACAAAGCCCCCTGATCGCTATGGTTTTACTCATGCCTCCTTATTAACCACTTTGTCTTCTATTTCTATCCCTAACTCGTACTCTCAGGCAGTGCACCATGATTGTTGGATACAGGCTATGCAGGAAGAACTACGTGCCCTTCAAGAAAATCATACATGGGACATTGTTACCTGTCCTTCCTCTGTCAAACCAATTGGTTGCAAGTGGGTATACTCGGTGAAATTAAAGTCTGATGGATCCTTGGATCGCTATAAAGCTCGTCTAGTTGCACTGGGAAACAGGCAGGAGTACGGTATCGACTATGAGGAGACTTTTGCTCCAGTGGCCAAAATGACAACTGTGCGTACCGTTCTTGCCATAGCTGCCTCTCAATCCTGGCCCCTATATCAGATGGATGTGAAGAATGCTTTTCTTCATGGGGATCTTAAAGAGGAAGTCTACATGCGACTCCCTCATGGAATTCCTTCTTCTTCCAAGACCGATGTTGCTCGGTTACGACGATCTTTATATGGCCTCAAACAGGCACCCCGAGCCTGGTTCGACAAGTTCCGGACCACTCTCCTTCAGCTTTCCTTTATACAGAGCCCATATGATCCTTCAATGTTCACACTTCATTCCTCCAGAGGATTAACAATTCTTCTTGTGTATGTTGATGATATCATTATTACAGGCCCTCACAGTGATATGATTCAACAGGTACAGGCATCTCTGCAAGATAAGTTTCATATGAAGGATTTGGGACCTTTGAATTATTTCTTGGGTTTAGAAGTCCATCAATCCAAGAAAGGCTTGTTTCTTCATCAGCACAAATATGCTACTGACCTAGTGGATCTCGCCGATCTAGGTGATTCTCGCCCAGTTGACACACCATTGGAAGTAAATGTCAAGCTTCGTCAACAAGACGACGATCTCCTACCTGATCCTACTTTCTATCGTCGTTTGGTTGGTAGCCTTGTCTACCTGACCATTACTCGACCAGATATCTCTTATGCCGTTAATCTGGTTAGTCAGTTTATGACTGCCCCACGGCATCATCATTTGGCGGCCGTCAAACGGATTATTCGATATATCATTGGTACCTCGACCCGCGGCTTATTTTTTCCAGTTGGCACACCACTTACTCTAACTGCTTATTCTGATGCGGATTGGGCCGGCTGTCCGGACACACGTCGCTCTACCACAGGATGGTGTGTTTACTTGGGAGACGCCTTGATATCCTGGAAATGTAAAAAGCAAGATAAAGTCTCCAAATCTTCTACGGAATCCGAATACCGAGCCATGTCTTCTGCTTGTTCTGAGATCTTATGGCTACGTGGGTTGCTCTCAGGGCTTGGATTCTCGCAGACCAAACCGACTCCTCTTCATGCCGACAATACAAGTGCCATTCGAATTACTGAAAACCCTGTGTTTCATGAGCGGACAAAACATATTGAAGTAGACTGTCACTTCATTCGGGACGAGTATGATCGCAAAGTCATTACTCTTCCCCATATTTCCACTGAGTTCCAGCTTGCTGATATTTTCACCAAAGGCCTTCCACGGCCGCGGCATGAATTCCTGGTTCGCAAATTGTTGCTGGTTTGATTCCCGCATCAATTTGAGGGGGGGTGTTAAAGTGTAATATTGTATCATAATAGGCCCATGGACCCAGTCCACTTGTATGATGATAAAGCCCAGCCCACTTATAAAGAGGAGACTTAGTCATATTTTGTACAGCTAGGCAACACCGTTGTATTCCCTTTGTTAGAGATCTAATTGATCTGATTAGCTTTAATTTCTTGATTTGTAGCCTAAACATAGGCATTGTAAACTCTATTTAAAGAGAAGAAATCCAAGATGGCTATGATCGAAAACAAAGTAATTCACAGACTTTCTCTCTCTCGTTTTTGCATGTCTCTGAATGTCATGAATGAACTAGGGTTTCATCTACTCCCCTAACCAATCCTATGCATGTCCCTTATTATCTTTTAATAAAAAAATCAGGTTTTATTAGTGACATCTATCAACCTAGACCATGGCATATGCGTCTAGATTATTATTCCCCTAAACCTAATTCATGAGTGGCATACTACATGAATTGTTCATTATGACGCAAAAACTAAGCATGGCATATGTCCTAGTCAAAACAAACATAATGCATAAAACAATGGGAAAGAAAAATGCATGAGTCTAAGCATGGCATATACTTAGATTATTCATGGTTCTAAACCCTAGATGCTTAACATCAAGATCAATCAAACTTAAATTAATTACTCTTAAAATTAATTTAACATGGCATGGTTGGCATGGAATATATAGAACTCATCAATTAATAACATAGTTTAGAATCTCAACCAACAAAACTGAAATTTGAATTAAAAGACGCCAAAAGAGACTACATAGAACTAGGCTAGGGTTTCAATTACGCCCTTGCCCTAAAAAGTTTAGCTACTCATGTCTTTAATGAAAAATAAACTAGAAAATAGAGTCATAAGAAGAAAACTAGAAGATGATGGTGTAGTAGTGGATGGCCAGCAGCTTGTTTCCCTTTATTCCTCCTCCAAAAGCTCTCCAAAGATGGCTTCAAAGATGCTCCGAAGGTGCTGTACGGCTGCTGTCTCTATGGAATGATGGTGGCTGTTTTGTGGCTGATTTATGTGGCTGGTGTATGTTGGATATCCACTGCCTTTTGCCTATTTATAAGTCTTGCAACAGCCTCTTTAGCAAGGAGTTTCTTCCTTTGATTAGGTCTCCAACTATCTTTACAATTATGTTTCCTAATTAGAATGCATTAGGAGTCTTCTTTCTTGTTTAGAAAAACTTTCTAAATCTGGTCCCACTAATCTGAGATTTAATTGTAAGACATAAATATGAACTTTTAATATAAAAGTGGGCCCTACATGGTGCGTGTAACATGAGTGTGGGACCGCCCCATTTTGGACTTCTAACTTGACTTGAACACTTGCTATAAACCTTCGTTCTTTTTCTCCTTTTTCTTCTGCATCATTGGACTCCACTTTAACTTGAGTAAGTCTTCCTCAATTCTGAAATTTCACTTTGTTAATGGATGTGGACCCCCCCTTGGGCGTGTGACACCTTGGAGTTGCTTTCTTTCACTTTTCTTTTTGATTTGAATTGTAAGTTGTCCGAAAGAATTAGAAATTAGTCTTGAAATCTGAAATAGCTTGGATGGGACCCACCATGGCCCTACTTGATGATTCACACCCATCTCTTCATGAATTCTTCTCTTTTTGCTCCTTTTGACCTTTACATAAAGATTAACAAAAACTATGTAAAATCAAATAAAATAACTATGACTAGCACAAGATGAATCAAATATTAGGGCTTAGATTGCAAACAATTAAGCACTTATCAAATTCCCCCAAACTTACCTTTTGCTAGTCCTCGAGCAAAACAATAAAATAAACAAGAAAATAAAACACTAAAATATGAAGCCTATCCTTCCACCATTTGTCTCAGAGATGTCTGATCAATACATGATTCAAAGAAGCAAGAGTCTCAACCAATTCATAGTCGACATGCTGAAAGGGTCATGTGTAAAACAATACCAACACAACTTTCAGTTTAGGCTTTCACACAACCAAACAATCTTTTTTTCAATTCAGTTTAACTTCAATCCTCACCATGCATACACTCACAATAAAACACTCAATGATTGGCAGAGAGTGAACAAACAATGATCTCATGAAAAATACCACATGCTTGAAATGAAATCACACACCATAGGCTCTCATTCCGTCTCATCTCCACACTGAGACTACACTTTACCTAGAATCACGAGGACTTTTACACATAGGTTATCATGGGGCTAGGGTGAAGGGTTAACAATGAAAGGAAATGAATAACAAGATCTAAGGAATTTGCATTGAATCACACTTCTGGTTCCTTAATACACTTCTGATTTTGGCGGCTAAGGCTTGCATTTTGAATTTCCACATTGTTGAGTCACACGTGTATCCTCCTTTATTCTTTTTTTTTTCTTTTCGTTTTCTCTTTTTAGTTTTGCCTCTTTTTTTTTTTTGTCAGATTAATTACATTGAAACTATGGAGTGGCAGGGTAACGGTAACCTTTCAGGGTAACGTAACCTTTCTTTTATTATATTTTTTTTCAAGCCTTGCACACATTTTGTAGTAAAGCTTGAATTCATCTTTATACTTCCTTAGATAAGGTAAGGCTATACATATGGTAAGGTATCTCTCCCAAACTTAGGGGTTCGTATAGGTGCAAGAAATGGCTTAATTAAGGCTCAACATGGATAACTAGTGATAAACATCAAAGGGAATGGATAGAAAAGCACAAACTAGTCAAACTTGGCCTAAAATCATCTCCTATGGTTCATGTAGTCGAAATATGCCTCAATTGGATAAAAATGAGAGTTCTAACATGTTTTTCCATATAAAATTCAGAACATGTGATCAAAGAATGATAATGAAATCAGCTGCATCATATAGATAAAAAAAATGAAAGATCATAACACTCGGCATATAACCCTCTCAAGAATAAGCATTTAGGCTCAAATCTCACTAGGTTGCACAAGTTTTCAGCATCTAATGATTCAATTATGCACGAGCTTTTAACCTCAGACTATATCAGCATTGTAATCCACACAATGATAGCTCAAAATGCTTAAACGAGATTTGCAACAATTGAATAATATAAAGAACTAGCATAATTAAGTTCAATGAACCATGCAAGACGAATCATCATTACCCATTATTATGGTAGGAAGGAACTATGACTCAAAGAAAAACAAATATTTTTGTGATTATTGAAATTTTTATGTATTTTGGGACTATAATGACTCTATTTTAACTAAGACTTTTCCCCCTAACTAAAATTAAACATTGTCCCCAATGTTGTAAAATAAGATAAGAAGGAAACACGAAAAACATAACAAAAAAGTAAATAGAAGGACAATGAAAAGGGTAAAAGAACTCAGTTGGATATGCTGTACATTGCCAGCTCTGTATCGCCATCCTCCACGTTTTCTTGCAAAGTTCTGGGTTACCTCCCAGTAGTGCTTGCTTTATAGTCTGTAGCCAGACTGTGCTTCTCTATCAAGCTGAAGGTAAATCTGTCAATGTAATCACATCCACATCCTTGTCCAAAATCTGCTCCCAATAGGGCTTGAGCCTATGTCCATTGACTTTGAACTTGTTACCATTCTTTGGATTATAGATCTCAATAGCCCCATGCTCAAATAGATGAGTGACATCGAAGGGGCGACACCATCTAGACTTCAGCTTCCCTGAAAATAATTTGAGTCTAGCATCGAAGAGTAATACCTTATGTCCCACCGCAAACGTCTTCCTTAATATCTTATTATGGAATATTTTAGTCTTCTCTTTATACAGCTTGGCATTCTCATATGCTTCATATCGTAGCTCCTCAAGCTCATTTAGTTGTAACTTCCGTTTCTCACCTGCCTCCTTAATATCAAAATTAAATTTCTTGATCGCCCAAAATGCCCTGTGCTCCAATTTCGCCGGCAGATGACATGCTTTCCCATATACCAACCGATATGGAGACATGCCTATAGGAGTCTTGTAGGCTGTCCTATATGCCCAAAGCGCATCATTTCAGCCGTAAATACCAGTCTTTCTTGTTGGGTTGCACTGTCTTCTCTAATATCTACTTGATCTCTCTATTACCCACTTCAACGTGGCCACTGGTCTGAGGGTGGTATGGAATAGCTATCTTGTAAGTTATCCCATATTTCTTCATTAATGCTTCAAAGGACCTGTTTTTGAAGTGACTGCCACCATCACTAATGATTGCTCTCGGTGTCCCAAATCTGGCAAATATCATGTTCTTCAGAACTTCCATAACCACCTTGTGGTCATTTGTCTTACTTAGGATAGCCTCCACCCATTTGGACACATAGTCGACTCCTACCAGAATGTAGAGATAACCATAGGATGATGGGAATGGTCCCATAAAATCAATCCCCCACATGTCAAAGAGCTCCACCTCTTGTATGCCCTTTAATGGCATTTGATTCCTGGAGGAAATGTTCCCCATTCTCTGGCACCTATCACAACTTAAGCAAAAGGCATGTGCGTCTTTAAATATAGAGGGCCAAAAGAAACCGGATTGAAGTACCTTAGCGGCTGTCTTTTTTCCTCTAAAATGTCCACACGCCTTGCTGTGGCAATGTGTTAAGATGCTCTGTACTTTTCTTTTGATACACATCTTCGAATGATCTGATCTAAGCAGTACTTGAATAAATATGGGTCATCCCAATGATAGAAACGTGCCATGTGCATCATACTCTTCTTGTCTTGATTAGTAAAATGCTGTGGAAACTCACCACAAACCTTGTAATTCACTAAGTCGGCAAACCATGGAAGATTGGTAATCTGAAATAGCTGCTCATCTGGAAAAGATTCATTTAGCAGAATTTCGTCCCCTTTGAATGCCTCATCATTAAGCAATCTGGATAAATGGTCTGCCACTACGTTCTCACTGCCCTTCTTATCTTTGATCTCAAGGTCAAATTCTTGTAGTAACAACACCCATCTGAATAGCCTTGGCTTTGCATCCTTCTTGCTCAGTAGATACTTCAATGCTGCATGATCTATGTAGATTATTACCTTAGACCCAACAAGGTAGGATCTGGATTTTTTCTAATGCAAAAATTACAGCAAGAAGTTCCTTCTCAGTAGTAGAGTAGTTCAGTTGTGCATCATTTAGAGTCCTGGATGCGTAATAAATCACATGTGGAAGCTTCTCTACTCTTTGGCCAAGCACAACCCCTAAAGCATAGTCACTGGCATCACACATGAGCTCAAATGGCAAGCTCCAATCAGTTGCCATGATAATAGGGGCTGATGTCAAAAGCTTTTTCAGTAGCTCAAATGCTCGCAAGCAATTCTCATAAAAAAACAAACTACTACTCTTTCTGTAACAATGATCAAAGTGGTCTTGCAATCTTGGAGAAGTCCTTAATGAATCTACGATAGGATCCCGCATGCCCAAGGAAACTCCGTACTCCGTTCACTGATGTGGGTGGGGGAAGTTTGCTGATCAAGTCTATCTTAGCCTTATCCACCTGTATTCCCTTGCTTGTCACCACATGCCCATGTATAATGCCATGCTTCACCATGAAGTGGCATTTTCCCCAGTTTAACACCAAATTACATTCCTCACATCTCTTTAGCACAAACTCCAGATGATACAAACAGTTATCAAATGATGATCCAAAGACAGGGAAGTCGTCCATGAATACCTTAATAAAGCGCTCCACCATATCAGAGAATATACTCATCATGCATCTTTGAAAAGTTGCTGGTGCATTGCAAAGCCCGAAAGGCATCTTCCTGTAACCAAATGTCCCAAATGGACAAGTAAAAGTGGTCTTCTCTTGGTCCTCTGGAGCAATAGGAATCTGATTTTACCCACTGTACCCATCGAGAAAACAATAATGTGAATGCCCAGCTAGCCTTTCTAACATTTGATCAATGAATGGTAGTGAGAAGTGATCCTTTCTGATAACTGTGTTAAGCTTCCGGTAATCAATGCATGTGGTAACTCTAGTAGGAATCAGCTCATCATGTTCGTTCATTACCACTGTCATACCAGCTCTTCTTGGGAACAACTTACACTGGGCTGACCACTTGCTATCTGAGATTGGGTAGATGATCCCTACGTCTAATAACTTTAGATATTCTGCTTTGACAACCTCTTTCATATGAGGGTTGAGTCTCCTTCGTGCTTCCCTTGTAGGTTTAGACTCTTCTTCTAGCAAGATTCGGTGCATACACATGGTTGGGCTTATACCTTTGATATCTGCAATGCTCCACCCTAATACTGTCTTATGAGCCTTTAACACTTTTAACAACTTGCTCTCCTCATCAGAACTCAAATCACTGGCTATGATACATGACAAAGTCTCACTCCCAAATGGGCATACTTGAGATCTTCAGGTAATTGCTTCAATTCTAACTCGGGTGCTTTTATCACAGAAGGAACGGGTTGCTTTGTGGAAGAACCAAAATTTTCAAAAGAGTTAGAATATTTACCTGGGATGGAGGGGGGTACTTCTAGTTGATTTACAATCTCCATGAGTGCTGCTTCAAGCTCATCACAATCATGCTCGATTTCAGATTTGGTGAGGCCTTGCTGAATGCATGTGTCCAACTCATCCTTGCACCCATGTGCTCTTGGAAACACCTCTACTATATAGCCTACTCAATTACCTCAATCTGAAAGCAATCTTCATCTCTCCGCATTTTCATAGCGTCGAACACTTTGAACTCAATTTTCTGCCCATTGACCTTCATTTCAATTGTGCCTTTCTGTACATCTATCTTTGAACCCACAGTGACCATGAAAGGTCGGCCGAGTATAATAGAAAGGTGGTGAGGTAGTGATATACTCTCCATGTCCAGTACCACAAAGTCAACAGGTAATATGAATTCTCCTACCTTCACCAAAATGTCCTCACCAAAATGTCCTCCAGAATGCCCCTTGGGTGCTTCACACTCCTATCCGCCAATTGCAGTGTAATTGAAGTTGGTTTGAGCTCTCCCAAACCCAAATACTTATAGACTGAGAATGGCAGCAAATTGATACTCGAACCCAAGTCTAGTAAGGCTCTCTCAAATGTATGATCTCCTATCTTGCAAGGTATAGTAAAGCTCCCAGGGGCCTTCAGTTTTGGAGGAAGCTTTCTTGAAAGAACTGCACTGATTTCCTCAGTTAACTTAACCTCTTCATGATCTCTGAATCTCCTTTTATTTGTACATAACTCTTTGATAAACTTTGCATAAGAGGGTATCTGCTTGATAGCATCAATCAGCGGAATATTAATCTCTACCTTCCTTAGAGTCTCGAAGATGTCCCGCGTGAACCGACTTTTCTTGTCCTGTCTCAGCCTTTGAGGGCAAGGTGGAACTGGCTTATAGACCCTTTCTGGCGCTATAGAAGTTGTTTCCTGAGTAGAAGTGGCCGCAGTGTCTATGCTCTTCTTGTCACTTTTCGGGTTAACATCAGTTTCAGTTTGCCTTGCAATGTCCTGTGGCTCAATGTTGACAGCCGTCGGATTTTCATGTGGTCCATTCACGCTGGTGTCTATGGCTGTACCATGCTACCTCATTCTCCTGTAGACCTTCTCTGGCTCTTTGGCAAGCGTTGTTATGGCCTTCAGATGCTCATGATTTTTAGGGTTTATTTTAGTTTGACTTGGAAACTTACCATCTTCCCTCTTGCTCAAGGCATTAGCTATCTAACCCACTTGCGCTTCTAGCTTGGCCAAACTCTGCTTAGTATTTGTAATTGCTTGGCTATGTTGCTGGAGATTAGCCTGAGATGACTGCATAAACTGAGTCGAACTTTGGAACTCATCTTCTTGTGGCTTTTGTGCACTATTCTGAGAAAAGTTGTTATTCTGGGAGTATTGGTAGCTTCTCTGCTGTCCTTGATACTGGTTCTGATTCCCTTGATTTCCTTGATTGTTCTGATTCCCTCCCAAAGAAAAGTTTGGATGATTCCTCCATCCAGAATTGTAGGTATTGCTGTAGGGATTGTTTTGCTTAGGAAAAGTGTTACCAACATAGTTGGTATGTTCCTGGCCTGTAAGATGACAAGGGGCAACATTCAGTAGTATGGTTAGTGTGAGAACATATAGCACATACTTCCTTTAGTGTCTGTCCTTGCATGCTATTGGAAGCCATTGCATTGATGAGCGTGTCCATTTTTTTGTTCATTGCCGCCATCTGGGCGGTTATATTTCCTTGAGACTGGATCTCATATATTCCCTGCTTCTTACCCATCTGTCGGTTTCTACAAGAAAATTATTGTGAGTATTCACTAAGAGTTTCAAAGAGATCATAAGCTTCCTTAGTATTTTTCTCCATCAGGGCCCTCCACACGCAGAGTCAACTATTCCCCTATTCAGCTCGTTCAGTCCTTTATAGAAAGCTTGAACCTGATCATCTTTGAAGAGGTTGTGATGTGGGCACTTCAATAATAAATCCTTAAAATGCTCCCACGCTTCCCAGAACTGATCTCCATCTTTCTGCTGAAATGTTTGGATCTCTCTTCTTACGTGCCTTGTCTTTTGAGCCGGAAAAAATTTCTTTATAAACTTACTGGCTAGCTACTGCCAAGAGTTGATAGAACCAGCATCCAAGGAGTTTAACCATATTTTAGCTTTATCCTTAAGAGAGAAAGGAAATAGACGTAGTCTGATGCCCCTCTGGAGTAACTCTCTGTATCTGTTGTGTCGCGCATAGCTCAAAGAACTCCTTAATGTGAAGATAAGGATCTTCATTAGGTAAACCATGATAGTGTGGTACCATATTCAGCAGTTGTGAGGTGAGGGTGAAATTTCCAGCCGTATTAGGTGGATAAAGAATGGTGGACGGCTGTTCGGTGTGCAAGAGTATGTAAGACTCCTTCATTGGTCTCTTTTGATTGTTTACTACCACTTCTTATTCTCTGTCAGCCATTTTTCTTTTAGGACCTTGATTTCCGTTAACATTGGTTTCTTCAAGCTCTGAAACAAATGAGGGCTATGTATTGGATCTTGCCCTCTAAGCTTGTCTTCGATATCGTCTAAAAGTTCGTTCAATTTCTAGATCGTAGACAATGATGGCTAAGTCCTGAGATCGCCTACCTTACATATACAAAATTTACGACTGCAATTAAGCACCTATAAAAGAAGTAATGTGCTAAAAGTAAGAAAAAATAGAAATATGAAATTAAATAGCTGAAATATTATGATAAAACAGTAAATAACAACACTTTAAAACTTCAAGGAACTGAACTAAAAACGAAACTAGACAATGACACTACACTAAACACAAGTTTTGACACTATTCTATGCAAACAAGTTCTCGGCAATGGCGCGAAAAACTTGGTATGTGTAATGCCCCCAAACCCGAGCCCTGCAGCGGCCCGACCTCAGGGAGTGCGAATTGGGAGTTTAAGTAAGAATTATATTTCTCCCTAGGATCCGCGTGGGTGAGAAAGATATAATTTCCAAACACATTAAAACATTTCGCGGAAGCTTACGTAGCATTGTAACCTGGAGCCCATGGCCATCAGATTCCGTGTCACACTCAACCTGTCAGCATAAAGCTGTCATAGCAATATTCATACTCAGACTGGAAGAAAACATGATATCAAAATATACAGAGCTAACAGTAACAGGTTGATCATTACCCAAGCATATTCAAGTTATAAATTAACAAATGCATTAATTACAATCCCAAGAAGAAGAAAAGGGCTAACAAAAGCCTTACAAAAATAACAAGCTAAAACAGTGCTACCCAGGTGTGTAACGTATCTCCGGGGTCAAGCACGACGTCTATATGACATCACTGACACAACAAGCCTGTAAAACTCGTGGCTCAACAGCCATTTGCACACGTACTAGCTCAAAACAGGAACCTGCTACCTAAAGCACCAAAGTATAGTATATCAGACACGACGGTCTGGTAGGTGATCAATTTAGGCAAAAACATAAACAAAATCAAAGTTTAAAAGAAACATTATTTAAAACAATTTTCTCAACTTGAAACAGATTTACAGAGTTTAAAACAAAGCAGGAACAATATACTTGTCAAGAAAACAAAAGTCCATGAACGATATACGAAACAGAAACTAGCATGAGTACGTAATAATATCATGAATAGTAAATTCACATTGAGCTCATCCTTTCTCCATCATACATGATGACAAGAGTAAGCAAGACGAAGCAAAGCTAAACAAAACAAAGCAGGAGCCTGTGCCACACGAGGTGGGCGGGGAGGCCGGTCGTGGAATCGGAACAAAGCAAAGATGTGTATAAAATACACGACTAATCTGCAGATAGTCCATGTATGTTAAGGACCCCCGAACTAGTGGATCTGACTAAAGGGGCAGTCCAAGCTCGGTGGTATTCACTTGAATTCATGAATGCACAAAACAAAGCGAAACATATACAAGACAGATCGAAAATAGGGGAAAGTCACTTATCGAAACAAGCAAAGCAGGACTAAGCAGAAAATTGCATAAGCTATAAGCATATCAAAGCATGAGAAGTGATCCCCTTTTTTGTTCTTGAAACCATTCGAATCAAAACTGATACTTATAAGTCAAAACAAGTGCAAACCGATACCCGAAACAAAACTGATACTTATAAATCAAAACAAGTGCAAAACGATATTCTTCGTGTCAAAACTAAGTTTCGAAAACAACTCCCAAGTATATGCTAGGACCCTTCATTTGACTCTTATGTAATTGAAATCCAAATGTTGGAATTAAAAGCAGATTGGTGCCCCTGAAGCTAAACAACATTTCAGGTTTCAAATGCACAATATCAATCCAAAGGCCCTTTAACATATTATGGTTTTCACTCTTACAGAAATCCTTCTAAAACAGGTCATTTGCAAATTCTGTCAGCTCTCGGTCACTTATCGGCTAGCCGAAGTGGAGTATGTCGGCTAGCCGCCAAATGACCGGCGGCTGACCGCTTGACCCCAATTCAGAAAATACAACATTCTGGAAAAGGAACCAAACTGAATTCAGTTGGCTGTCGGCTAACCGAAGTGGGGTGGTTCGGCTAGCCGCCAGCTGACCGACGCCCTTCTGACGCTAAGCAAGCTCCTGGAATTGGAACCGAAATGGGTTCAGTTGGCTGCCAGCTGACCGACCCTGTACGACAGTTGCATTTCTTGTCTGATTTTCACCACTTTTCTTCCATTCCTCTTTCCTTTCTTTGCATTACACATTATTGCAATTTCCCTGAACTTACATGCTCTCGAAAGGCTCAATTCCTTCATCAATAACACACCCAAACACCTCCATTCTCCAAATTCTTAATGACCATCAACAAAACCATTCAAAACAAGTAACAAAATTAAGCAAAACAGGATTTTAATCTTGGCTAAAAGAAAGATTTTCAAGCCATACTGAAAACACATACATGCAAGCTTAAAAGTAGATTTCAAAACCAACCAACCTTGTTAATATCCACACAAATGTAAGATTAGTAATTGAAATCAAAATAGTTTCCATACTTAACATGTACAAGGAAAAGCTAAAGAGATCACTTGCCTTGGTCCAAAATGCAATCCGAAACCTCCTCAAAGATCACTCTCTATAACTGAACCCAAAATCTACAAAAAGTCCCAAGAAATCTCCTAAAAATCCAACAAAATCTTAAAAACAAAGACCTAATTCGAAGATGGGTTTGCAGTTCCTTAGCAGCTCAAAAGACTCCATTGAAGAGATGGAATGAAGCTCTTGCCTAAAGATTTCCAAACAAGAAGCAAGGAAGAAGATGAAGGGGCTGTCAAGCTGAGATTTCCAAACAAAGAGTAGCAATGGAAATCTTGGAAGGAGAGGAAGAGAAAGATGGTCTCAGATTTCCATTTAGTGCCTTCTAGCTATGGCATGCAAGGTGAGAAAGGTGGAAGAGAAGGAGAGTTTTCTTCCCAGGTTCTGAGTTCTGCAGCTGAAATGGAGTTTCAGGTGTGAAACGTGAGTGAGGGAGATGGCTTAAGTTGAGTGGGGACTGAGCCCCATTTGGTCTAAATACTTGAAATGGCTAAAACATGTTCTTGTGGGCCCCGGACGATATCTAGTTTTCAAAAAGTATAAATTTAGTTTGGTTTGAGATTTCGAAATTCGTGTCCAGATTTGGGTGTGAAAAGTCAATTTTACCCTTTTTGAGCCAAAACTTGGGTTTCTGGGTTTCAAACACAGACGGGCCGAAAACGAAAGTTGTAGGAAATAATAAAACCATTCAAATGAGATCGAAGTCGCAATTAAATCGGAAAACCATAATTATCCTCCCATGCTTACACGAGCACTCAGGGCCTCCATGAGCCTGTCTGACTAGGTCCAACGGCTCTCAAAAACTCCCCAAAGCTATAGAAAAAATATACTAAACGACAAACCGACTCGAAAAGGGTCAAATCTAACTTAGAGAACTGAACCACAACTAAAAGCACACTAATCAAGAAAATCAGGGGTCTTACAGTATGCACCAAGCAACCTAGAAATAAGTTACTTAATATGCACATAACTTAAAACTCGCAAGCGCACAAGATCACTATGTAGTGTAGTGAATTGTAAGTACGAGGTCAATCCCACGAAGACTTGTGATAAAACAATGTCAAAATTAACTAAAATCAGAATATTAAATGGAATAATTGAATGATGAAAGATTGAATTAAACTAATAAAAAGGGTAATTTAAACTATTAAAAGCTAATTGGAAAGTAACCTAAAACAAACAACTAGTATGAGAATTGAAAATAATAAGAATGAATGAACTGGGGTTTCATCTACTCCCCTAACCAATCCTACGCATATCTTTTATTATCTTTTAATCAAAAATCAGATTTTATTAGTGACATCTATCAACCTAGACCATGGCATATGCGTCTAGATTATTATTCCCCTAAACCTAATTCATGAGTGGCATGCTACATGAATTGTTCATTATGATGCAAAAACTAAGCATGGCATATGTCCTAGTCAAAACATACATAATGCATAAAACAATGGGAAAGATAAATGCATAAGTCTAAGCATGGCATATACTTAGATTATTCATGGTTCTAAACTCTAAATGCTTAACATCAGGATCAATCAAAATTAAGTTAATTACTCTTAAAATTAATTTAACATGGCATGGTTGGCATGGCATATACACAACTCATCAGTTAATAACATGGTTTAGAATCTCAACCAAAAAAACTGAAATTTGAATTAAAAGATGCCAAAAGAGACTACATAGAACTAGGCTAGGGTTTCAATTACACCCTTGCCCTAAAAAGTTTAGCTACTCATGTCTTTAATGAAAAATAAACTAGAAAATAGAGTCATAAGAAGAAAACTAGAAGATGATGGTGAAGTAGTGGATGGCCAGCAGCTTGTTCCCCTTTATTCCTCCTCCAAAAGCTCTCCAAAGATGGCTTCAAAGATGCTCCAAAGGTGCTGTACGGCTGCTGTCTCTATGGAATGATGGTGGCTGTTTTGTCGCTGATTTATGTGGCTGGTGTATGTTGGACGTCCACTCCCTTTTGCCTATTTATAAGTCTTGCAACAGCCCTCTTTAGCAAGGAATTTCTTCCTTTGATTAGTTCTCCAACTTTCTTTACAATTATGTTTCCTAATTAGAATGCATTAGGAGTCTTCTTTCTTGTTTCGAAAAACTTTCTAAATCTGGTCCCACTAATCTGAGATTTAATTGTAAGAGATAAATCTGAACTTTTAACATAAAAGTGGGCCCTACATTGTGCGTGTAACATGAGTGTGGGACCCCCCCTTGTTGGACTTCTTTCTTGACTTTAACTCTTGCTACATTTTTTTTTTCTCCTTTTTCTTCTCCATCATTGGGCTCCACTTTAACTTGAATAAGACTTCCTCAAAATTCTGAAATTTCACTTTGTTAATGGATGTGGACCCCCCGTTGGGCGTGTGACACCTTGGAGTTGCTTTCTTTCACTTTTCTTATTTGATTTGAATTGTAAGTTGTCCCAAAGAATTAGAAATTAGTCTTGAAATCTGAAATAGCTTGGATGGGACCCACCATGGCCCTACTTGATGATTCACGCCCATCTCTTCATGAATTCTTCTCTTTTTGCTCCTTTTACCTTTACATAAAGATTAACAAAAACTATGTAAAATCAAATAAAATAACTATGACTAGCACAAGATGAATCAAATATTAGGGCTTAGATTGCAAACAATTAAGCACTTATCAACTCATAGAACCTAAATTTTTTGATGTGGTGGTTCCATCACACAGGTTTACTCCACCAACCACTGATTGCTTGATACGGTGGTTCGATCACGAATGTCTATTCCGCCATACTTTCTTTTATAGTGGTTCGATCATGAAGGTCTAATCGACTTGACAGATATTGACAAAATGAAAAGAAAATCAAATGCTAAAATAATAAATGTTACTCTAAAGATGGCGTGTGATGCCGAGATCTGGAATCTAGACTCGAGCTTTGGCCTCCACAAGAGATGATCCTTGGTGATGATGATCTCCCAATTTTGTTCAACCAAATAGATCATAAAGGCTGTAGGATCTAGGATTTTAGTAGATAATCCCATGAAGAACTTAACCTAGATCACAATCTATTCCACAAAACCTTTCTCAATTGAGCCGTGATGAATGCTCTAAAGATTATTTCTATGAAATATAGAGAGGGTGGAAGATGGTTTGAAGGCTTGAGGAATGGGTTTTACTATTCTGCAAGAAATCTCTGTAAAAAAAGCCTTAAATGGTCATGTGTACAAATCAGAATTTGAAGCCACATATTTATAGATTTTGAGCTTCGGTCGACTGAGGAATAAGGCAACAGAACTCGCACAATGGCTCGTTTGACTCAGATCCAGATCTTCTTCGGTCAACCCAGGAACACTTCAATTCCTCAAGATCCTATGACCCCCCAAAAAGTTGTTCTCTAGAAAATAAACCCAAGGAAACCTTCGGTCCTTCGAAGGGGTCTTTCGGTCGAATGACTTAATTAGCTTCGGGCCTCGGGACATTCAGTGATCAAAGTTTAGCTCTTAGGAAATTAGACCGAAGCAAGGTCTCGGGCTCCCAACGGGTCCTTCGGTCCACCAAGCTAAAGAGCTCGGTCCCCCAAAGAACTGAAAAAGCCTATAATAAAAAGGCATTCTCTTGGTTGCTTAAGACTAAACAATTTTTTACTAAATTCACTTTGGGTCTTAAGGCCTGTTTCTTGGTATATTATAAAGGTCAATTTACCTAAAGGCTGTCACATAGTGGGATATGAATTGATGTAGCAAGGCCTTCCCTGAATTGTTCTTCTATACTTGATCTTGATCTGATTTGAATTTTTTCTAGAGGCAACTTCATGTAGCGGTCATGGAATTAACAACCCAAGGAAAGTGACAGATTTAACTATGACATTAACACAAGATCCTTATGCCAAATTGAACAGTCATTATTTAAGGGAGTAAAGAAACCAAAGAAAGCTTTGTTCCGAGGTGGTGTTTTAATATGAAGAGGAAAAAGCCTCCAGCACTTAGGGCCCTTCCCCATCACATTCCTTGATGCTTGATCCTGCACAATACAACCAGAGGAAGAAAATGAGATTTTGCAATTGATTTTAACTAAACATTATGGGGTTTAATGGGCCATTAAAAATATGAATAGTTTGGATTAATATTTGGGGCCAACGGGAATTGCAAAAAATAAAAGATGATGGGTTTGAAACCGTGACCTATGGTGCTCTTCTAAGTTCTAGCCAGACAGGTGTGTAACACTTTCACACCTCTTCCTTCACACCTCTTCCGGTGCGTAAATGTTTAAAATGTAATCATGTATGGATGTGATGTGTTATGCATTTGCATCACTTACATATGTAACTGGGTGCAAACAAACGACCTCTAAGATATCTCAAAATAAAAAAAAAGGCTTTTGTTGCCGATCTTCCAAGGATAAACCCCAGCTTAATTTTTTGAAGGATTAGAATCCTGTTGAATGCATGGGACTATTGTTCTTTCTCGATGTTTCATAGTACAGCTTATAAGTTTAATGGCACAAAATTTTCTTGTTATGGTTCTGAATATTGATTGTGCCCTTAAAGAAAGTTACCACTGGGCTCTTTCTCCATTCATCTGGCATTTTTTGCGTCGCTAGAATTTTAATGAAAAGTTTGGTTTGCCCCCTCAATTTATGTTTCTCCCAGTGAGATCTGAGCATCTATTGTCATATCATCTTGTCTTAATGCTCTATTTCTCTTCATCTGCTCTAATGCAACCTATACTTCGTTTTGATGAATCTCAATGCTTTGTCTACCTCCCCTTTAAGTGTCTTTTGATCATAATTTATTTCACCTGCTTATTCTGTGTTTAGCATGTCTTCAAAATATGATCTTCCTTTCCTAGGAACCTCTGATTTGCATTTTTAAAACACTTTATAGGATCAAGGTCGCTAGTCTTCATCCTCGGTTCCATGTGGATCAAGGTTGCATTATCGGCCATAGCAGTCGTGGCCGCTACGCTATTATGAAAATAGCAGCGCTACGGTCTGAAACCTAGTCAAGCCAAGCAAATTTTAATTTTAAACATTGTTTTCCCTATTTCTTCTCCTCAATAGCCTTTTCTAATGTTGTTTCTACCCTTATATGGTTTCAAATCACTAAAGAAAACACAAGATTGGATTTTATACAAGATTCAAATTTTCTTTACCATTTAAAAAACTCACATTGCTACTCCGCTACGTATCGCCGCGACCGCTACGTATCACCTGCTACATAGCGTTTTGGCCACTAATCGCTACAATCACTATTTTGATCCTTGTTGTGGGTCATAGAAGTTATCACAGGCTTCATACACTTACAACTTGTTTAGTGCTGTGTGAATTTGAAGTCTGATTATTTTGCAAAGGAAGGTGTTGTGCATAGTCTGATAATAGCTTATGATGACATCTTTATCTTGTTAGGCTTAGTTCCCAGCAAGGTTTTTTGGTTGTGTAGCTTATGGGCTTTGGTTTTGGGCCTTTAGCTTTTCAGTATGCATCTCTTATACTGTATAATTTATAATTGTATTAATAAGAATTAACACTCTTAAATATTAAAAAAGCAAATGCTACTATTCCAAGTTAACTTTTACGTTAAGAAGCATAAAGAACAAAAAAGAAAAAAACCTTTGGTGAGAAAGTGGTAAGTGACATAATGGTGAGAAAAGGAGTCTTCTAGGTTGGACGGTTTGCCATTTTTGACTAATAAGTGAAAAAAGTGATAAGTGAAGTAATGGTGAAAATATTGGTTCTACACAGTATCATACAGTTGAAGGATTTTGATTTAGTACTTGTGAATTTTGTTGTATATTTTGAAGAATAGGGAATTACAGATAGGGATAATTGTATGAATAGATTTTATGCTGATCTTCTAATCCTGTATTTAGCCAAAAATCAAGGACAAATTTGTGGGAGCAGTTTATATAAGATGGAGTCTTTCAAACTGAGGCAACACTCGATTCATTCAAAAGATGGTCATTGTTGTTCAATTCTTTCTATGGGGTCTTTCTTTCTTATACATGTTCATAAAAATTTTCAATAGTTACTACAATGGCTAACATATATTATTGACATGTCCATATGTCCACAAACACATATTTCTATAAAATATGTTTATCGTTTTCTTTTTATATTGTCAACTTTCATTCATGTTCTTTGTTAATTTTCTTCCTATTTTTTTATGTCTGGGATTAACCATCCATGTGCATGTTTATGGAGCCATCCATGTGTCCAAATGTGAGTTAAGCTTGTGTGAGATTCAAACTATTCATCAGGTTGCTCTGCCATCATGTGCCCTGGTCCAAACATTTGACTAGTCTACTTAGTAGGATGCATTTTTGAAATGAGCCACTGGTTATGGATACTCTTCAAGAGTTCACATTCAACATGCATGTATTCAACCTGATGAGTTGACGTGCCTGATTTTTAGCTCGGTCATCTGGATGGTGGGGTCATTCTGTTGCATGGACTTGATGCATTAGTGGCCAAATGTATAGCTGTCTGCAGAATAGCGAGCTGTGCCTATTACTTAGAAAATAACCATCCATTTATTTATATTTTACTAACTCCAGGGGGTTGGCCGAGTGGTCAGGACCACGGTTCCTCCCTCTTCCGGAGCTAGAGGTCTTGGTATTGACCCGCGGTTCCACCTTCTTCAGGAATCGAAGGTTGAGTCCACTAGTGCTACCACCTTGGGGCCACAGAGGTGTTTACCCAGCTTTCCTCTGGGCCCGGAGGGATTAGTCCAGCCCAAAGGTTTGGGAACCCTCCGATAGAAATTTTTTTTTTATATATATTTTACTTTCCACTTATTTGTGTTTTACCTAATTAATGGAACCAATACCAATGCAGTGCTCTATCTATTGTGGTGCTTCTATGAGACCCTGTTAGAGATTTGGGCAAATATGACTTTCCGTTTGGCATCGAGTATTATGTATAAGATTTTCTGTTTTTGACCCAGTCGTGATTCATTTGATTTCAATATTTGTCAGTTTAAAGATGCAATGACTAACACAAGCGGTCGAGTTAGACTTATTGATTCCATGGAAAGAATCGTGGGAGGGACAAAACAGGTAACTGAAAATTTTCCACTTTTCAATTCATTAATAGAATGGAACCTTGAATACATTTCTTGCATAGAGCTAAATTCGTGTTTATCCTACTTTAAGTACAACTGCATGCCCCATTATCACAAATATCAGCAATATTGTGAAGTATCATGATATTTTTTAGGGAAAATGCTGGAACAAGGTATTCCTGATATTATTTTAATATCTTCTAAATATGTCCAGAAGTTATATTTTCACAATGTTTTTGATGGAGACATCCACTCTAATTCCCCCCCAATTCTTTCAAGATCTACCAACGTTGGAGGCATAGGGTTGCAGATCGAGCTACTCTATGGATGGATGACGCGTATCCCGACTTTGATCACCGAGATCTTGAGAATCCGTTGTTGGATTATCATTCTAATAATAACCAACGGTTGGATCTCCTTGGATGGAGCATTTGATAGGTAGAGGGCCCCATGTGTGCAATCACATTGAAGTCCCCACAATGGGAAGTGTCACATGGGAGGAAATAAAAGAGTTACGTGAAGTCAAGAGGGGCCCAAAGAAATTTAAAAGAAAACTACAATACATGGGGCCCATTATTTAAACTAAATAAGAGGAAAGGGACCCATGTCTTAAAGACATAAGAAGAGGCTGATTTTTTTTTTCTTTTAACCTGTTGGCTGGGGATTGGGAGTCTGTTAAAACTTATAAGAGATGGGCCCCTCATAGATTTTTTTTTTGGGCACTGCATGGTATAGACCTCTACTCTGCCGAGTCGACTCGGACTCAGCCATGGGCAAGTCGGGTCCCAAATTCTTCTTTTTAATCCTTGATTTAACCTATTCAAAGTGTAATTATTATAGAATGCATTGGCATAAATACTTCTCTAAATCTAATGCCTTTAAAAAAATGAACGGTCGATCAGCCCGATATGCACCTAAAACTGGTAAAAAAAGCCAACGACAACATTGGAGGTTCCACTGTAGACACTGACAAGAAAAAGGGATACATCAATAACAATAAATTCCATTGTCTTAGCGTTTTTATTTTACATTCAGTGGGTACTGTTTAGGGGACGATATAATAGATCCCTGACCCTTTTACATGTTGAAATGCAGGTTTACAATTGTCAAAATCCCATAACTATTTCATACTAGCTGACATTACATCGATCTAAAAAATTGATCGTTTTGTTGACACAACTAGTTCATTCCCTTCAATACAGTCATCGACCTCTACGGTTCTCCAATTGTTGTATGTAGCAACTGTAATAATAAAGAAATTTATATCATTAGACAGTGAAAATTAAATAAGAAACTGTGTTAAGAAGAGCACGAAAAATGTGCATTGGATAACATGCAACTTGTATTCAGCTCACAACAGGCCTGAAACCCTCAATTTTGCGTATTTTCCCCTGCAAATATGCACCCACGAGATTTAATATTTTCTAGTAAGTAGAGCATATATTGCTTAAAATGATCTCTGTATCAGTTCAACCGCATCTTCTCTTACTTTACTCAGCTTTGGCTGGGATAGGTGAAAGCATACCTGATTCTGTAGTATCCACCGAAGTAGCTAATATGGTGTCTCCGAGTTTCTGATGTTGCTTTATCAAAGGAAAATACTTTGGCATGATCAGACTATTAACATATACCGCATACACATCCCGGATCATATGTTATTGTTGTACGATTTCTGCTACATTTTCAAACATAGGCTTCATGGGTTTAACCTGGAACAAAATTTATCTATTTTTTCGGCATTCGGTAGCAGTCCCATACAAAAGCGCGACAGATGCATCGCATAATCAAAACAAGACCATAAATAGAAATTACATATTAAAATTTAAGTGTTAGATAAACTGTGATAGTCCACATAAAACACATAATAGCAACAATGAAAATAACAAGTCTAATTAGCTTGTCCACATGATCACTTGGGCCCTCCTATGACCCATGATGAGTATAAGTGAACTGGTACCGCTGGCTGAACGGATTCATGAGCGTCCCCTCCGTAGCTCTGGAGACTCTCCATTGCATCTTCTATATTGGAGTATCCCTTATAAAGTGCATTGGGGAACTCATGCACCTGTGCTTTACATTCAGCCCTTGAATTGTATTATCCAGAGTGACGTCCCCGGTATACAACATAATAATGGAATCTTGGCATTCTTTGATACAGCTGACAAAAGCTGTCAGTCAATTTATAAGGAAAAAATTTTTGGTTAGACAAACAAAATAAAAGTTTTCTAGAGAATTTAAATGCAAATGTGGGATGAACCAAATATTAGGAAAGCAGTACTTGTGGCACTGCCTTGGATCATTATAAAATTACCCTTTTAAATTCAACGCTAGATAGTGTGAATGGTGTGGTTTATGTTTCAAATTTTAATTGTTAATTCCTAAACTAATATCAATTTCCATATTAGGCTAGAATTCTTAGTTGTCCTGCATCAATTTTTATGAAATTTATGAGATATTTATATTTCTAAATGTATTTATTGTAGAAATTTTACTACATTTTCTTTTGAATTATATTTTTTATGAGTTCTGATAATATCCTTGAGAGAGAGAGAGAGAGAGAGATGCCGACAAGTTTTGTGCCAATGAATTGCATATGCATGGTTCAAGATTTATTACTTTTATTAGTCACTGCAAACTCTATTAAGAAGTGGAAATGTTTACCTTTTTCCCTAATTTCACGTTATGAACTCAGACATTAGTAAGATGGGTGGGTCAAATCATTGAAGCGGAATTTAAACCCCCCCCCCCCCCCCCCCCCCCCCCCACACACACACACACACACACACACAAACACACAAACAATTCTTTATATGATAAGCAGAGCATCTAAATACCTCACTTAAGATTAAATAATTAAACTTACAAAATCTAAGTCTAAAACTAGACTAAACAAATTAAATCAAATAAATCTAAGTTTAAATCCAGATGATCTTTAAATTGCATTCCCCAAAATGAATCAATAAATCTAAACTAAACTAGATTAGCGAATCATGAAGCCATATCAGCATAGTTACACTCTTTCGCCCCTTGCACTATGTTTGGGAAGGGCGGAGGGGAGGGGAGGAAATATTTGAGGGGGAAGAAAAATGAAGGGATGGGAGGGGAAGGAAAATTAATTTTCCCTCATCTTGTTTGGCTAGGGAGGTAAAGTAGGGGAGGGGAGGGAAAATGGATTTGGAAAGATAGTGTTAAAAAGGGCATTTCAGTAATTTACACACAAATACCCCTCTTTGCCTCCATTTTTCCCTCGGTTTTGAGGGGAAAATTTTTGAGTGGGCCCCACATTTTTCCCCCCATATTCCCCTCCCCCACTTTCCCTCCCCCCTTCCCAAACACCATCATTTTCCATTTTCCCCTTTTTTTTTCCTTCCCCTCATTTCCCCGCCTTCCCAAACATAGTGTTGAGGTACTCCATCCTCAATCATTTGCATTTTCTATTGGTTTGCGGTGCTTTACAGATAGTAAGTAAATCAAGCTATACTTAGAAGCATACAATCATGCAAAGGAATCCAATCCGAATCATAGACTTCATGATTAATAGTTTGACAAGGTCAAGCATAGTGAATAAGGTTAACAATAGCATGTAGAGTAATTGCCTTAATATGAAGGTCTACACAAGAGTGAATTCATAAAACAAGATCATATACATGGTTCATAACTTCAAATCAAACAATCATGCAAACTTCAAAATATGGCAGACCTTCATAGCCTCCATTAATAGTAGTTATACACCCACCATCCATGGCCTCCGCGCCAGTGGTATTTGTAATTATATGTAATGAGAGAAAGAGGAAGAGACGAAGGTTGAAGAGAAACTGATACCTCAATAGGAGGATCGTTTGTATATTTATAATAACATTATACCCTAATCAAGGGCAATCAGAATAATGAACAATCAATCTCCTAATCTATACAAGGAAGTAAATAAGAGATAAATCAGCAACATAATCTAAGATGATCCCACACGTGGGATCTGATATACAGCTGTGTACAAGCCCTTGATGGGCTGGGCTGGGCTGAGCTGGGCCTAGTGGGACTAAGCCACATTATCTTCTACACTCCCCCTCAAATTGATGTGGTAATGCAGAAAACAACAATTTGCGAGTGAGTTCATGATGGCGTGGCTTGGGAAGTGCTTTGGTGAAGATATCCGCCAACTGGTCATGAGTAGAGACATGAGGCAAGGTTATCTTCTCAGTGACAACATGCTAACGGATGAAGTGACAATCAAGCTCAATGTGCTTCATCCGTTCATGAAAGACTGGATTATTAGCAATTCTGGTAGCACTGGTATTGTTCCCATGAGAGGTGTAGAACGACCAACAATGACACCGAATTCACAGAGAAGACGGCGGAGCCAGATGATTTCAGCACTTGCGGACGACATTGCCCGATATTCGGCCTTAGCAGAAGACTTGGACACAGTGGTTTGCTTCTTGCACTTCCACGAAATCAGAGAGTCGCCAAGAAACATACACCAGCCAGTGGTAGATCACCGAGAATCAGGGCAACCAGCCCAGTCGGCATCGGCATACGCTGATAAGCGCAGAGAAGTATCAGAAGGATAGAAGAGACCATGAGTAAGAGTGCCTCTAACATAGCGGAGTATACGCAAAGCAGTAGCAAGGTGGGGTTTGTGAGGATTGCTCACAAATTGGCTAACCGTATGAACTGCATGAGAAATATCAGGTCGAATCATAGTTAAGTAGAGCAAACTACCAACTATGCGCCGAAAAATAGAGGGATCATCCAGGGGAAGGCCATCCTCCGCACTGAGTTTGCTGTTTAATTTCATCGGCGTATCAAAAGTGTGAGCATCATCAAGTCTTGCTGAGGTGATCAAATTGGTAGCATATTTACGCTGATGGACCCGAATGCCTGATTTGGTATGCGAAAACTCAAGCCCCAAAAAGTATGTGAGAGGACCGAGATCCTTCATTCTGAAGTGGCGAGTGAGATGGTGCTTGAGATCCGTAATGCCGAAAATATCATTGCCACTGATAATCATATCATCAACATAGACTAAAAGGAATGTATAACCCTTCGGTGTCCATCTAAGAAATAGTGAACTATCAGAATGACTCTGACGAAACCCAGCTTGAAGAATTGCTGCCTGGAATTTATCAAACCAAGCCCTGGGAGCTTGCTTAAGTCCATAAAGAGATTTTCGCAACCTGCAAACATGCTGAGGAGGACAAGCATATCCCAGAGGAGTCTTTCAAGTCGCCATGAAGAAAAGCATTTTTGACATCCATTTGCCATAGAGGCCAGTTGCGGGAGGTTTTAAATAGACAGTCTCTTTCAAGTCGCCATGAAGAAAAGCATTTTTGACATCCATTTGCCACAGAGGCCAGTTGCGGGCTGCAGCGACACAAAGAAGAGTACGAATGGTGGTCATTTTAGCCACTGGTGCAAATGTCTCCTCATAGTCAATGCCATACTCCTGCTTGTAACCCTGCGCAACCAATCGGGCTTTGTAGCGATCAAGACTCCCATCAGAATTAACCTTTACAGAGTAGATCCATTTACTGCCAATCACAGAGGCGCGTTCAGGAGTCGGTACCAAGTCCCATGTGTTGTTTGCATCAAGAGCAAGCAACTCCTCAGTCATAGCATCCTGCCAGTATGCAATCTTCAAAGCCTGTGAATAAGAGGTGGGTATAGGAGCACTATCCAAAGAAGTGAAAAGGGCAGGAAAGCCATATCTGTCAGGAGCAACAGAAGGACGACTAGAGCGTCGCAGGAGTATGACACTATCAGTAGAGGAAGTATGAATATCTGAGGGTGCAGGAGGTAGCATGGGGATAGGATCAGGAGAAGGAGGCCCCACTGGAGGAATCGTATTACGCCGGACATAGACATTGGTAATAGGTGGTGGGTGAGAAGTAGCCACAGGGAATTGTGGCAGATACGATACAGCAACATGATGAGTATCCAAACGCAAAGAAAAGAAAGGAATGTGTTCTAAGAAGATCACATTACAAGATATTCGCATGCGTTTCTCGGATTGGTCATAACATAGAAATCCCTTGTGTTCAATACTGTAACCTAGGAAGAGACATTTGGCAGCTTGAGGTGACAACTTAGTGCGCTCTGTAGGCGGAAGATGGACAAAGCATAAACAACCAAAAACATGCAAGTGAGAATATGAAGGGGTATGACCAAAGAGAGCTTCATATGGAGTAGTCTTTCCTAGAACGGAGCTAGGATGACGATTGAGGAGATACACAGCAGTCTGTGCAGCATCACAACAAAATTTGGGAGAAACTAAGGATTCAAGGAGAGTACGAACAGTTTGAAGAATATGCCTGTTCTTCCTCTCCGCAACACCATTTTGTTGTGGAGTATGTGGGTAGGATTTTTAATGAAGAATGCCTTTATCAGAAAGGAAGGCAGAAAAATCATGGGACATGTATTCTCCGCCGGAGTCAGACCTAAGAATTTTTATATCTTTCTGAAATTGTGTGTGAACCATATTGTAAAACTTTTGGAAAGAGAAAAGACTTCAGATTTGAAGTGAATGAAATAAATCCAAGTGAATCGAGAATGATCATCAATAAAGGTTACATAACACTTAAACCCTGTCCTACTCAATGTGGGTGCAATTCCCCAAACATTAGTGTGAATGATATCAAAAGATGATAACGCACGAGAACGATGAATGGGAAAAGGTAAAATGACTCTTTACTCAAACAACACGTTGCACACTTTGATTGAAGTAAAGAGGACATCGTTTTATTATCAATAGTGGGTTCTAAACAACCAATCTTAAACAAAGAAAGTAAATAAGCATTGTTCACATGACCAAGACGACTATGCCAGATAGTCCACAATTTATTGAAATTAGGAGAAGAAGAAGAAAATAGGGAATGATGTCCAATGTCCAGCAGAAACAGTCGACCATGTTTACTCCCCGTCACGATCACCTTCCCAGTTTGCTGCTCCTGTATGACACAACCAGTGGAAGAAAAGTTAATATGGTACCCATCATCAATAAGTTATCCGACAGAAAGTAAATTGGCTGATAATTTTCGAACAAAGTAGACATTGGAAAGGTGGAGGGACTGGCCAGAGACATTAGATAAAGTAATGGTACCCATTCCAGAAGTGAGTAATTGGTCTCCATTAGCAGTGGTTATTTTGTCTTTGCCAATGTAAGGGTGAGAGGTTGTAAAGCTATGTTCCACAGAAGCCATGTGGTTTGATGCTCCTGAATCTAGAAACCAGGTAGATGGGGTAATGGAGGAAGACCTAGAGGTTGAAGAATGAAAACTAGGAAATGCTAGAGGAGAATGAGTTTGATACCGACCACCATTAAAACCCATGGATGCATATGCGGAAGTCACCATGTTCTGAATCAGTTCTTGAATTTGGGCTGAAGTCATGGATACAGCCCCGGAAGAAGCGCTTCCCGTGTCAGGGAGAGGTGCTTGAACTTGGAACGCAGCCGGTGCATTTTGTTGGGGCCCGGTGGAAGGATTTTGCTTCTACTGGGGTCCATTCTTTCGCTGTAAGCTGCGACAGTCATCAATAAGATGACCAGAGCGTTTGCAATATCTGCAAACCAATTTCTTTCGACTGTTCTTGGCCAAATGACCGAAGCATTTGCACTCATAGCATTGGGTAGGCTTCTGATTGGGGGATGCCAGAAGAGCAGACTCAACCTGAAGATGAGCTAGGGAGGCCTTTGGTTCTTCAAGAATGGCACGCTGAGAGTTGAGGCGAAGTTCTTCTCGAAAGACTTCTTGGAAGCATTTGTCCAGGTTCGCTGTGACTTCTTTATTCATGAGAGCCGACTGAACAGATTCGAATTCGCGTCTGAGATTCATAAGGAACTGGCTGATGTGGGTTTCCTCTTGTAATTTTAGAGCCTCAGACAGAAACCCAGCAGACACTAACTGAATTATCATAGCATCCCTCTCAGTCCATAAGGTGAGAAATCCATTGAAGTACTCCTGCACAGATTTATTGCTTTGACTGAATTTTGCAATTTCACTATCTAGTTGAAATTTGCAAGCTTTATTTGTTTGATGATAAACATTCTTGAGATGACCCCACATATCAGATGCAGTAGTATATGCTTGAAGAGCAATGGCAAGAGAAGGGTCAATGGAGTTAAGGATCCAAGTGATGACCTTAGCATTTTCTTTAGACCAGGTGGCTAATGCTTTTGTGTCAGTAGTTGTAGTAGGTTTAGTTATCGAACCATCAAGATAACCAAACAATCCTTGGCCTTCTACAAAATTCTTCAGATGAAAAGACCAGGCCATATAATTATTCCCATTAAACTTAACTGGAATAACATCATATTTTTCCATTATTTTCAAATCCCGCAAAAATGAGAGAGAGACCACACAAATCAGTAAGCCAGATAGGTGCAGACAAGGACCAAGCAGTGCAGCAGCAGTGGAAGAACCAATCACAAGTGACTACAAACAGTCCAGTAGCAAAGAGGGAACCAACAGTCCAATAGTAGAAAAACAATAGAGACTCAAACAGTCCAACAATTGAGAAATTATCAATCACAATTGATAAAAAGATGTAATCTGAGATGATTGTACTAACCAAGCATGAAGGATGCAGTTTGGATGGCTGAGATATGCAGTCTAGAAGAAAATAACCCAACATAGTGCCAAATAGAGCAAAAAGAGTGCCAGACGACCAGAATTTTCTGGGCAGAAGCTGTCTGTGGGCCCCACAAAGTGGTCTAATCACAGTCAGGATTGATCATCTTGGAATAGATCAATTGTATGACCTCTAGTCCAGGTTTGATGAGATTTGGATACAGATCCACAAATCTGTACCGTTGTGATGAAAACCTTTTAAGAAAAAGGACCCAAACTCTTCAGATGAAGAAGTGGTAGAACAGTACCTCAACTGTTGATGAAAAAATCCAGAAAAATCTTCAAAATACCCCTGAAGGATAGTCGATCATCATGAGAGTGGTTGATGTTATCCAGAGATTGATCAGAGGTGGGTCACGTTGATCAGATGAACTCCAGGCACGTATCAGCAGAGAAAAGGCACGAAATGAAGATACACCAGTAGAAAAGCATTCGAAGATGGTTGGAAAGTCTCTTAGGCTAATAAAAGACCAACTCTCAGAAACTTCGCTCTGATACCATGTAATTATATGTAATGAGAGAAAGAGGAAGAGACGAAGGTTGAAGAGAAACTGATATCTCAATAGGAGGATCATTTGTATATTTATAATAACATTATACCCTAATCAAGGGCAATCGGAATAATGAACAATCAATCTCCTAATCTACACAAGGAAGTAAATAAGAGATAAATCAGCATTAAATCAGCAACATAATCTAAGATGATCCCACACGTGGGATCTAATATACAGCTGTGTACAAGCCTTTGATGGGCTGGGCTGGGCCTAGTAGGCCTAAGCCACATTATCTTCTACAGTATTCTCTAATAGAAAGGGCCTCCAACCTAGTTCCAGTGGCACGTGTCGCACCCAAAGCACTAAGTGACCATAATAAATCAATTCCTTACAACGGGCATCAAGTTCTAGTCATGGTTCTTAAATATACGGCACATGGACAACTCTTTCTTGTCCAAAATGTCCCCACCACAGTCTAGGCATCCTTACTATGTTGGACTTACTGTTAGGTGGTGTCAGCACATCAAAATTTGAAGGCTCAACTCACAATTCACAAACGAGTCATTATAACATTGGAAATACTCAAATTTGATGCTGATTAAAACTCAATCAAGATTTCTCCAATCCAAGTGACGCTTGGTCATAAAGCCACACTTATCAAAGAGAAATCCCCTCAAATTTCAAGAAAAAAATGATCATGAATGATTGACTTATGAATTTTTTAAGCTTTCATAGTTAGGAAACAATGCAAAACTTGAGTTTAGACATTTTCCCTGTCAAAATTTTCATGAATTAACTTTAACCCAGATTGACTCAAAATTATACAGCAGATATTAGACCCATACGGAGTTACCCCTGAATTTTGCGCATTTAATTTCCGCCAATAACCTCTTGAAATCTGTGTCTAAATTCAGATTTTATGTGGTGGGATTATAATCTAGCAGAAGCAGAAATTTGTGATGGAGTCACTGTCTGAGTTTTCATAATTTTTCCAGAGAACATATTGGTCCAAAACTTTTACAAGGTTCTGGAGTGAAAAATAAAGCTTCTGTAATTTTTTTAGATCTTTAATTATTTTGAAAAATACTATAAAACAACACAAGTTAATAGGAAAACAGAATTTGCAGAAAAATGTTTTGACCTGGATCATGAAAAATTCATAACTTTTTTTTTTTTTTAAACAAAAGTCCACTTGGGCCTAAAATAGGGTTCGATACTCTAAAATTTTGCAGATGACTTTAAAACCCAATTTTCAATGGATTTGTACAAAAATTAATCTTAAGTCGGGGCATGGGTTTTGCCTCAGGCAGTTTGCACATGTTTAGCCAACTACAAGGTCTCAATCATTAGCCATCAAATGGCGTAAGGCCAAAACTAATGACAACCATCTAACGACCTAGTAGCGCAGGCCCAACAAACTCTTGCACCTTGAGGGTACGAGACAGAAACAAAACAGTACCTTCAAATACTTTATGCAGATTACAGAATGACCAACATGGGTCCAAAAACAAAATTGGCCTCAAGTGTCCAAGATCATTGGATATGAACCGTAGAGTCAGGCTTTGCGAAAGCTGACCTAAAGTCGGTAAATCTCACAAATTTGGCCATTGTACAGGGACTTCTCCCTTACAGTGCTAGCGGTCTAGGGGTGTTCGTATGTTTCCTCCAAACAAGCTAAGTCACTCCAATTTTTATTTTATTGGTCGGATACATAAACTACCAATTCAAATTAAACTTTCCATCATTCTTATTACCTACAATGAGTCGGTTCGGCAACCAGCCCCTCATACATGTTCCGGATTTTAGGTTGGTCCCAAAACCAGCCACTTGTAGGTTAAGATAACTATAACTCAAATAATGAATCACATAATTATCATAATGAATATCATAATCAATGGACAATGGATCAATTATACGAAACTACTTCATAGGCCACGTATTGCATATGGGATCAATTAAACTTAAAAGACATCATTCACATATTGAAACATGTAGTAGGTCACTATTTTAACATACCATAGAAAGGATTTCGTCATGTAACCAAGGATACAAATATCGGCCGATACGAAGCGTATCAGCCGATATATCGGCCGTATCGGCCGACAGCGACACGATAAAATGAATTTATCGTGTATCACACCGTATCGGCCGATACTATATCGTATCGGCCGATACATGCCGATACGATACGTATCGGCCGATACGTATCGGGGGTTTTAAAAACCCCCCATCCGACCCATTTCAACCATTCCTACTACTTTTCACTCACCTCTCTTTCACTCATCTTTCTATTGTGACTGTGAGCTTGTGAAAAACCATTGAAGTGCTCTAAAGTTTAAATCAAGATTTTAGTCATTTTACCACAAGAAGTCAACAAGATCTACTACAACAAACATCAAAGCAAGGGACAAATAAGTGAAATAACTACAAGATTCAAGCTTCCAAGGTTGAAGGTTCAAGGTAAAGTAGGTTTTCTCTCTTTTAGATATTTTGTAGTTGACTTTTGAGATCATCAATTGAATATCTCTCTAACTACTATAAATGCTTGTGAAACCTTGTAATATTGTTAGATCTATGTTTTCCTTTGATGATTTACACATTTTTTTTATTTTTCTCTATTTTTTATTTTCGGATTTATTTATTTTTTGAAAAAAAAAATGTGAATACTCATGGACAACCCATGAAACCAGTTGGAGATGCATTCTAAATGATAGATCTATGTTTCCCATAGATCAATCCATCACATTTTGAATGTTTTCTTATTTTTCTCTATTTTTTATTTTCGGATTTATTTGTTTTTTGAAAAAAAAAATGTGAATACTCATGGACAACCCATGAAACCACTTGGAGATGCATTCTAAATGATAGATCTATGTTTCCCATAGATCAATCCATCAAATTTTGAATGTTTTCTTATTTTTCTCTATTTTTTATTTTCGGATTTATTTATTTAAAAAAAATATATTTTTAAAATCTGAATACCAATCAAATGTCTTGAAAATGGTTCCTAGATTTGATATTTATGTTTTCCATAGATCATTCCAACATATATTGCTTGTGTTTTTACTTTTTCTATTTTTTAATTCTTTGTTTTTTTAATTTTTAACATATTACTTGTTCATATTTAATTATTGATAGTCAGGTATTCAGTCTTCTATTGAAAAGTTAAAATGCCTCGTGATATGGATCTCGCATGGAGCTTTGGTGAGACAGTTGATAATAACACATTGAAAATCAAATGCAAGTTTTGTGGGAAAGTGATCAATGGGGGCATTACAAGATTCAAGCACCACTTGGGCCATGTTTCTGGTAATGTTGCTGGCCGTACCGAAGTACCAAGGGAAGTCAGGGAACATATGAAACCTTTGCTTAGCCAAAACAAAGCTAGAAAAGTAGAGATAAAAGAAAAGAGGCGGCAAGAAGTTGATGCTGCCCGTTATGAAGTATTTGGGGATGAATACTTTGATGAGGAGGAAGATGCACAGATGGAGGCTGCACGCCGAGAGTCCATCATGAGTCAACAAGAAGAACATGAACGTCGTGCATTTGCTGGAAGCAAATTTTATGATAAAAGGGGTTCATCATCTGCTGTGCCAAGCAGGGGCAAGGGCATTGGGGGGGCTATGCGTAGGGCATTTAGCACCCGGGAACGGGATGTTGATGTAGAAGTTATCTCTACTAGAAGAGCAGTTCCTCCCCCTCTTGATCCTCTAGCACATAGAAAAGAGGGTGCTAAACAACCAAAAATATCAAGTGTTGTGAAGGGGGTAATGAAGGCTGCAAGAGATAGGTTAGCTAAAGCTACCGCAAAATGGCTAATTCACAAGAACATAGCACCTACAGCAGTAGATTCCCCATATTTTCATACTATTCTTGATGTTGCCGCCGAAGCTGGGCGGGGTATACAGGCGCCCTACGTATATGATGTGGGCACTAAATACCTTGAAGAAGAATATAGAGAAATAAAAGCATGGGTGGAAAAGTTTAGGCCCATGTGGCAACAGAATGGTGTTACTATCATGTGTGACGGGTGGACCAGCGGCACTCAAACACAATTAATAAACTTTTTGGTGTATTCAGTCACTGGGACCGTCTTTGTGAAGTCCGTTGATGCAACTGAACATAGACGGACAGCCGTATATATATACACTCTTATGGATAAAATTGTAGAGAGTGGGAGAGGAGCATGTTGTACAAATTGTTACAAATAATGGTGCCAATTTCAAGGCAGCTGGTAAGATGTTGATGGACAAAAGGGAACATTTATTCTGGACCCCATGTCCAGCACACTGAATAGATCTCATCTTGGAAGAGATTGGAAGAAAGACAACAGTGGCTTCATTGATCAAGGCATGTAGAGGAATTACAAGATTTATATATGATCATTCATGGGTGTTAAACTTGATGAAAACATACACAAATAACCATGCCTTGCTGCGTCCAGGATTAACTAGGTTTGCAACCCATTTTCTGGCTATGGAAAGCCTTGTAAGGTTTAGAACAGAACTGATTCAGATGTTTGCATCTGAAGAATGGCTTCGTTCGAAATGGGGCAATGCAACTCATGGTCCGGAGTTTGAAGTCCCGAACCTGATGAGGGACAATAAATTTTGGAAGAAAGTGAAGAAAGTATTAAAGGTTTTTGAGCCTTTAGTTAAAGTGTTGCGTCTTGTAGATGGTGATGACAAGCCGACAATGGGCTTTATATATGAAGCAATGGATCGGGCAAAGCGAGCCATTATGGAAAATGTTAGATATCACCATAAATATATAGACATTATTGATGCCCGTTGGAATGATCAGTTGCACCATCCATTGCAAGCTGCAGGTAATTAATATATATCTTTGATAGTTGATACTCTTTTATTTTCCTAAGTCTAATGTATTTATTATATTGTTTGCTCACGATACATTCTACATATTTTTAATGTAGGTTATTTTTTGAATCCCGAATTCTATTACCAAAATGCCGAACTACACACCGAAGCAATAGATACGGACTTGCGGGTAGGATTACGGGAGATATTGAAGAGATTGTTAAGCCCAGATGATCAAGTTGATGCCGTACAATAGGTGAGTGGGCGGTTAGTGGTTACTTAAGACTTAAGAGAATTTAATTATGCTGCCAACTGCCAAGTGCCAATTGCCAATTGTCATACATGCTGTATGGGTTTACTGACTTATTTTCAATTTTCACATTGTAGATATCTATGTATACACAAAGGAGAGGAACCTTTGCTGACCCTCTTGTGATACGATCGATTGGAAGGATGCCACCTGGTATGACTATGAACAAAAGACCCCACCCAATAGTCTTGATCTATTTATCTTAATTGATTAGAAGGAGTTGAGGGTTACGAATATCTAACTTTTTATTTATTTTTTGCATTTCAGCTGATTGGTGGATGAATTATGGACAGAGTGCTCCACATCTAAGGAGAGCGGCTGTTCGCATCCTTAGTCAAACTACAACATCTTCTAACTGTGAAAGAAATTGGAGCACTTTCTCTTTGATCCACACGAAGGCCAAGAATCGGCTTACCATGCAAAAACTCAACAAGCTTGTATACTGTCATTACAATTTGAAGTTGAGAAACAGAACTAGGGAGAGAAAAGCAAGGGATGATCCTGCTTATTGTCCTATTAATTTGGATAACATATTCAGAGATGACGATCCCTTACTCCCATGGCTAGCCGAGATAGAGGATCCACTGTTAGATTCAGATCCGGGGTTTCAAGGAACGATTCAAGAATTGATAGATGAGGATATAGGTGAGGCACCTGCAGAAGGCCAGCCACCTCAAGGAGAAGGTACTAGTACCAGGTCCAGTAGGTCTAGGAGTGGAAAAGAACCTGCTCATATTGGATCTTCTGAGAAAGCTAGTTCCACCACCGTCTCTTCGAGTAGCCATGGTGGAGGAGATGTAGGAGGAGACAGTGGGACAGGTGGAACTAGTGAATACTACCAACATGATGAAGATGATGTCGTTCTTGTAGAGGAAGTACAGGAGTTACCATCTGGAAGATTTGATCCAAGCCGTGGTTATCAACGGCGCCGAAGAGACTCACCACCTGGGGTTGGAGATGGTAATGGGCAAGGAAATATGGGTGGAGATGTTGGAGGACAACAAGCGGCATCATGGATTGATTCATGGAACCCTAGTTACAGTGGACAAGGACCCTCACATTATTTTCCACATGGTCAAGTATAAGAACAAGAACAGTCTTCAGATTCAGGGTCCTACTCATATGGTGACTATGGTGAAACACAACATGGTAGATATCCACCTCCACCTCCAATTTCCTATGATGATCCGACTGCCTTCTTTGGATTTGTGGATGCCAATGCTCATCAATATCAAATTCAATATGGTGCCAATAGAAATGAAAACACTGATGAGGATGAGGATAACCATGGCGCCTTGAATCTTGGTAGACATTCCTTTTGGTGGTGATTAAGGTATTCCTAATCCTATTTCCTTCACTAACTCTCTACTCTATCATTTGACTCATTTCTAAATTGGTGTTGAATATTGATTGTTGATCACTTCATAGTTCATTCACTTGATTGAATTTGAACCTTAAATGTTGAAGTATTGATATTTGATTGTTCAATGTTCAATTGTTCAATAATGAGTAATGAGTAATGAGTAATGACCTAAAGTCTTATGCCTTTATTTCATGTTCTATTTTTTTTATGAGTTTTCCATTGCTTTCTAAATTACTATCACTAAGAAACATGAATACATGTGAAAAAACTAATCATTACTATTATTTTCTATTTATATAGCGATACAGGACTTCATATATTGAGGGCACCGATACGCCCCCTTTTCTTACTTACTTTTGCAAAAGAACCACATTCTTTCATTTTACAATTTTCTGGATTTTCTGGAATTTTTTCAGATTTTTTGGGCGATTTTTTCAAATCGCACCGCTACGCCGATACGTATCCCCGATACGCTACGTATCGCCCGCTTCGTATCGTTTTGGCGGCGGGCCGATACGCCCGCCGCTACCGATATTTTTATCCTTGCATGTAACTAAGCATCGGAGAGAGAGACCATGGTCGAAACCTACAATTGGAGTTCAACCATGCCCCAAAACCCTAATTCTAGGGTTCGGCCAACCCAAAACCCTAAATCTAGGGTTCGGCCAACCTGAAATCCCCAACTTGTTGGGGATCGGCCAAGACCAAACACACCTACCACCAATTCAGAGGTATTAATTGTGACGCAAATGTCTCATCATTGTGAATTTGAATAACGGTTCATCACTAATTACAATGTATCAACAATGAATTAAGCCATATGAGTGCAAAAAGGAGGGTTTAGTGAATTTGACCAAGGCCAACCCCTCTATAGGGGTCCAACCATTGCCAATCTCCAACGTTGGGGTTCAGATGAGACCAAAAGTCCATCCTTGTGGCTCAGTCCAAGGTCTAGCTCCATAATTAGAGTTTGGCCGCGTATTTGGTCTCTTTAGTAGGTTTTCTCAACAAATCCTACTTCATCCTCATATTCCATCATGTAGCCATAGATCTAGTTATATTAGGGTTCCTAATGGCACAAAATTAAAGAAAACACAACTAGAATTGCATATTCAATCACCTGGAATAGGAGATTGTTGCCCACTAAACCTAAGGGTGAATATAGGTCATCAACTAAGCCTGAAATCCACTTATTCTTTATTTCTCCTTGTTTTTTCTTGATTTCCTTCTAGTTCTTGCTAAGTTATTGTCTAAGTATTAGGGTTAGGGATTCTAATGAGTAGGGAGCCAAGAGAACGGGAGAGAGAAGTCATTGAGATGGATTTAGGACAAACAAAGGCTACTAATGCTTAAATAGGTCAGGCGACACTTGAAATCCCATTGGGATTCATGCGCAAACCCAAGGAGACCTCAGAATGCGTGCACACTCCAAATCCCATCGAGATTTGGGCACAAACCTCTTTCCTCCTCCTTAATGCGAAACATGGATCCCATCCCATCTCTCATGTATGGGACTAAATTCTATTAGCTCTAATCCCATGGGTCCCTACTAATTTCTTTTAACCCCTTTTTAATAACCCAAAACCCAATTTACATTATTCCCAATAATTCAAAAAATAATCTCATAAAAGAATTAATGATCACAAATATATATATATAGATATATATATATATATATGGGAAATATCCAAGTGCATCTATTCCTCACCATAGGGTGAGGGACGCTCCCCTTTTTGGGAAGTTTCAAGTACAAAAGTGACTTTTCAAGTACATTGGAATACTCCCCATGTACTTGAAACTTCCCAAAAAGGGGAGCGTCCCTCACCCTGTGGTGAGGGATAGATGCATAGGAATACTCCCCTATATATATATATATATATATATATATATGAGAACGCCTTAAATACTATTAATGATGCTTAATCGAAAATACTATTAATCGAAAATTCATGAAACAAGAAAAATATAATAAAAATAAATGAGAACGCCTTAAATACTATTAATGATGCTTAAACATTAGTATTAATTATTTATATTATGATACCAATAATTGTAAGATTATTAATAATCATCATAAACAATTGATATAAATGCTATCAAAAACTATAATTAATTAATTTTACAATAAAATAATAAGAAAAATATGTAAACTAAGATGATCTGATGCACTTTAACAGTTTAACTAAATTCTTTTAGTATTTACAGTTCAATATGCCTGACAATGCATATGCATTAGGCATCTATATTCATTTAATTTTCTTTGCTGTTGATGTGTGTCGATGAACGCTCAACAAATACTTCACAGTGGAAAATGGAATGCCATCTACAATTATAACCAATGAATGAAATCCACAAAATGATTTTTTAGTTTAGCTAGGTTTGTTCTGATGAGATCTATTAACCAGAAAGGATTAATTAAGTCCAGTTTCCTGATAACTGAAGTAAATCACAGTTTTTGCATGCCTGGAAACTCAGATTCAACATTCATTTCCCTAAGGTGGTAGATTAATCTATTATCATCATCATCATTGTTGGTGTTATTTTATCTCTGAATTATCCCAGACACTGTCATGATGAGTGTGACAGAAACTCATGCACCACAACCACATTGCAGTGGAGCTGAGTGAAAGTCCTAGATGGCAGACAGGACAGAGGCCAGATCAGAGAATGATATGAAATGACTTTTATTGCCAATTCCTGGACAAGAGGTTATCATATATGACCGAATATAAAAGATATGATAGAAATCTATCAAAAAGATCTAAGCAGTGCATGACAACTGTCAGACAAGGATTTCATGCTGAATTATGAAGGGTTGAAAAAGAAATCCCTGACATTTTGTTGGAGAGCACCAAACAAGGACTCTCTATGTTATTATTCTCATGGTATTTGCCTTTGCTACAAATCATTAAGATCTGAGGTTTAGACATCAAGTAGACAGGTGCATGATTGTTTTTTATTCAGTTTTTTTTTTTTTTTTTTGGTAAAAACCTACACTCATGTTTGAGCATACCCCTCTATTAGGTTTCTATTTGCAAAAAGTTTCCTTTTTTTTTTATTGGTAACAATGAATATATATTAAGGGAAGAAGAAAGATTACAAAGAAGCCCCAGCCAACAAAGCAAAATGGACCCTATGGTATAAAAGCATTTTACCACTAAAGCCGGTTACATAGTGAAAGCTACAAAATTAGAAGACCTATCAACCTCTTGCTTAGCAAAAGAGTCAGCAAAACCATTTGCCGTCTGCCCAATTTGATGAAAAGGTTAGCAGTTGTCTTCATTTTAATATAATCTTTTCTGTTCCTGAAAAAAATAAAAATAAAAAAGCAGCTTGCAGTTTGAGGGTTCACAGCTTGTGATGCCAGATAATGTATCCAGGTTTTCAACCTCACATTAGGCCACTATTGATCCTTCTTTTTTCCCTAAGAACAATTCTGCAAGTTGTAGGCATCCTTCCATTATTGTAAGAGGTGTTCAACCATTTTATAAGTGTCTGGGTATCCTAAGTCACCATGCTTTATTGAAGGAAATCTGTTGGAAAACTTTTATTGTAAATGGACATGTGTTAGATTTTAGTATAGTATGTCCTTTATTTATTTATTTGATGATTTCTACAGTAAGTTGTGCATATTGCAATGGGATCTTTTGAGGAGGTTTGTGTTTGATGTAGTAATCAGTACACATCCAGACACACAGACCTGTGATCTATTGAGCCCCATTGCCCTAAGAGCACCACCCCATGGGGTCCACCTCTGGGCCCCAACATGTCTCATCCATCCTTTACATGATGCTCCCCTGTGCATTTCCACCATACAATTTGACTCTCATCTCAAGCATATTCATCATTGGATTTTACGTATGCAGATTTTGAGCATTTTCTTACTGTTGATCTGGAGTCCTTAATAATTAGGCTGTTGGAACGTGAATCAGGCTGATTTTTGGCCCAGCCTCTATCCAGAAAGCCTATGTGCACATTTAGGGTGAATACTAGCAGAACTGTTTACACAGAAATATTCAAATGAGAACAGCTCACATGGCTCTTCTGTGTGTTACACCCTGTCTTCTGGGCCGCCTGGCCCACTTATGATCAAGTTATCCTTCTCGCCCGCTACTACTATTTCGATTACCACAAGCCAAACTACTCATAGGATTGAAATTCAATTGGATGATGCCTTCTAAAATATTAAACTTGAGGGCCATAGATCAAGTGTTACAATGATCTAATGGGTCTGATAGTTTACGTATCTTTACTATGTTTCACTGACATCTTTCCATCCCTTAACTCCTCCATGATGACATGGCCCCAGGTGGGCCCCATTGGTGCGTTGTCAGGGTACTATATGCAGACGGTTTGGACAGAATAAAACTAAATATGGTCTTCTATAGAGTGCCCAGATGTCTTTATCTAAAAATAGATGCCCCTTTGAGTGTGGTCCACCTAGTTATTGACAAACAAGGGAGGCAGGGAGATAGAGAGGTTAGGACCTAGATGAGAGGAATATCTGATATCAATTTGATCAAATGATCCTAACCCTTTGTTTTGAGTCCTAAAAGAGTAATGGCTATACACCATGCAATTTTGTTGGGATAAAATCATATGTTGAATAATGCTTGGACCTGTAATTCAAACACACACAACACCAACGCCCAACCCAACACCCCGCGTGCCCCCCCTCCACACGTACGCGCCTACAAAAAAGTCTGTCCGCCAGATCTCCTCAGTGAATTTACTTGAGCTGAGACTGAGAGCCACCATGGGCTACCTGCAAGGAGAGTGGTGGAAGAGATGGAAACTGTTACGCTTGCATAAGGGGCCCAACAAATCTCAATCCTTTTGCGACTGGGCCACCAAAAACTGAATGACAAATACATTGGATGTTAAGTCCAACAGTTATCATGGTCCGGATGGGTGTCGCATAGATTCTGCTGGATCTCTATTAGGCTCTGTTTTTTCTTTTGCAAAGACTATATAACAAGGGTGTTTAAAGCATTTACTTTATCCCTTTTACAGAAGCTCGAAAAGGTGCAACTTGGGCTTCAATCAGAGAAGAAAAAATATGACACTCTCAAGGAGACATATGCTGCAAAAATTGCTGAACAACGGCGCCGATCTTCCCTTTTAAAGGCTTTCCAGGTTAGAATCATGGTTGTGCAGATGTACTCTATGGTGAGAAAAGCCAAAAGAGGTGCCTGTTCGGCATTTTTTTCGGCTTACCTTTTTTTTTTAATTTATTTATTTGTTGGCTCCTCTAACTATGCTTACTGTAGGATTTCTTTTATACTAAGAAGACCACACATCATTCGGTCACCAAATCTTTGAGGATGAACTAAAATTTAGCCCCGTTTGTTTGCATGGAATTGAATTCCTTGGATAACAAAGAAGTTATTCTTGTCAAAATTAACAAAGGTGAAGATCCACGAAGGGAAAATGATTGCCCCACCATCACCTTAGTAAATCAAATCCTAGAGCGGTCCATCTACATCACCACCTTATATCATTCTCACTACACCTGTTTAATCATTGGGAGCCCATTTTACCATGAGTTCCTAGGTATTCAGTTCCCTGCAAACAGAATTATCTTCATGCAGAATTGTTTGACCTTTCAAAACAGGACTATTTCTGTAGTAGAAATCACTGTATTTCTTGGACTTACAAATGGTTGTGCATTTGGAACTGATCCACTCAAAGGGAGGTTCCATCACTTTTCAGTTTCCATTATCAACTAACAACCTTTTGCTGTTTTTGGGAACAGTCAGCATCTATCAAAAACCCAATTCTAAAAAGTCTTCAATTAATAGACTTTGTTGTCCTGGTACTTCTACTTGATTTGTCTTCTTGAGCATAGATACCTGTTTATATGATTGTCTGTCTTTTGCTAAGCACAGCACACATCTTTTACTTCACCGATTCAGTACCTTATGGGCATGATTAAGGCATGGCAATTACTAGAATGATTAAATGTGCTTAAGGATCTGAAGGGTTGTGCCCTGCAGAAAATTTATTGTTACCTGCCCCCTTTCTGTTTCATGTAAGTAGTACCCATTATTTGATGATCCAGGCTGTTATGGTGGGCCCTTTGTAGAGGAGATGTCCAGAAAACCTCAAAGATTGGTAATCTTATCCATCCATGTTTTAGCCTTTTTGGGCTATTGCTTTTCTTCCATCAGTAACCATCATTGTAGAGCCAGCACCAATTGAAGAGTTTGGTGAGGTTTATGCCACCCCGAAATAGGAGTGGCTTCTGCCACCCACAGTGAGTGCAATCACACCCATGGTCAGGGATTACAATAAATGGGTAACACTTAACATGTAAGAGATGGTGAACTGGCCATTTGCTGCGAGTCAGGGCCCCATTATTTCTTTGGAAAGGTGGTTGCCTCAACTGTTGCTTCAGTTAGCCTTTTGTGCTCTGTACCATTTCACTGCTTTATCTAAAGATTGGTGTCATGTCCATTCATAGCCTTTTTTCTAATGATAACTAATAATTTCCAGGAGGAATGTGCGAGAAGCGAGAAACTTCAGAGCCTGATTGCCATGTAGAACAACTTTGTGTGTTTGGTGCTCATGACTTCCATCTTCAAGCATTGCTGCATTACTTTAAACTCAATGTAACCGTTTGGCTGGGCAGGAACTTATTAAACTGTGTTTACAATTAAATAAAGCAAGATCATGATCATTATTAAACCTAATGACCCCTTATCGTTCTTTCAATATATTTAAATATATGCAAGGTGGAATCTACACAACCACCTCTTGATTATAGAGACTGACGTCCAACTAGATACAGTAATCGGAACTTCAGGGAGAGAGCCAGAGTTCTTGACCAAAATGAAGCAGTGAAGATCAGATAGATCACATGAAAAGTAGGTCTAGAGGTCATTATTATAACGAGTGGGTAGTTCATGGTTTGTCTCTTGAGACCGGTTTGCTTGTATGGAGTTGAATTCCTAGGACTTTTAAGAAAAATATTCCTAAAAGTGGTTAAAATTGAATTGACAAAGTTGAAGATCCGTAAATGGCCATCAAATAGTCTCCCCTTTAATGAAAAATGAATTAAGGAAATGTGGTAATTGAATACCCAACCATCATCCTACTAATTCAAATCCTAAGAAAATCAAGTTCCAATCTACATCCAAACCTCAAATCCTTCACCTGATCTCTCCTGTGATCTTATTGGAACCCATTTTACCAGGAATTCTTATGTATTCAGTTCCATGCAAACAAATGGGTTCTTAAGGAGATTTTATGATTTTTATTTTGTGAAATTACTTTAAATGCTTTTGTTAAAGTATATTTTCAAAATTGGTAACTTTGTATTTGCTTTGGTTGCTCTGATAACTTGTTGGGTTGTAGGGAGTTAATTTCTAATGAGGCCTTTTGATGTGTCTGAAGAGTTTTTGTTTCTCAGTTTTAAAAGTTAATTTAAGTGGGGTTGGGTTTTAGGTAGCCATAATTTCATAAATTGATTTGTACTGAAATTTTTTTTTTTTGAAATGTACCTTAAATTCGTTTTAGTGTTTATAAAACAAAAGTCTATTGATATTAGTTGTAATAAATTGAAAAGGAAAATGAAAGAGTTATTAAGATTTTAGCGAACGAAGTAAGAATAAAAAAGGAAGAGTGCCCTATTATTCCATTGCATTTTTCTGTATTATTCCATTGCATTTTTCTGCAACGCGATTGGGCAATATAGATGGCAATTCTGTCCAGTCCGATCCAATACCCGCTTTATTTGGATATGGATTTCGGAGATTTTTCCAAAATCGGGTCGGATTCGGATATGGATTTTGAAAAAAACTCGGAGATCGGAGGCGGATATGGAGATATCCGATCCAAATATCTGTTTGGATATCCGATATCCGACCCGTATCCGGCCCGTTTGGATATCCGTTTAACCCTTAATTGCAGTTTTCCCCCTTATCTTATATAATATTATATATATTACACCATATATATATATATATATCAATATATTGTTGGTTGAAATTTTGAATTAAAACTAATTTGGATTTAATTGGGATTTGTATGACTTGTGTAAGTGTGTTGAAACTTGAATGACTTTATTTTGGAAGTTTATTGTCTTTTTAATGTTTTTAATTCTTAAATTATATTGTCTTTTTAATATTTTTTTAATGATTCGGATATCCGATTCTCCGTTTGGATATCCGATCTCCATTTGGAGGCGGGGATGGATGATAGAATGGATATCCATTCGGAGATCAGAGCGGATATGGATATGGAGAATTGAATTCGGATATGGAGGCAGATATGGTCCGACCCGTTGCCATCCCTATTGGGCAATAGACGATTGAATTACAACGCTGTAGTTCGTTACAATCATGTAAACATGAAAACAAAGTATGCAGAGAAACACAAGATAGCCCAGTGGTAAAGGGTATCTAACTCTCACCTAAGTGCCAAGGATGAACCCCTCGCACTCACCGATGGAGCATAGACGTTGCAATATGGGGCACGGAGCACAGTAATGCCAAAACAAAGTGCCAAGGATCGAACCCTCCCACTCACTGATAAGAGCATAGACATGGAAATATGAGGCACGGAGCACAGTAATGCCAAAAAACAAAACAAAAAACAAAAAAAAAAAAAAATTCCTGAAGTATGCAAAATCGATTCAATACCATTCTATAATTCCTTTATAATGGGAGAATGGATGTCAAACATGCTGAGCTTGGCTTGTTCAGCAATTGAAAACTGTCTATGCTATGACAAATAATTAGATTCTTTCTTAAAATGCATATATTACTGTGTGGGGAGATTTCCAGAGCCACAGGATTAAGCTAATCACAGCCATCAGATGAGGCTAAGCATTCTCACGTGCCATCCGCGTGCCATCCACGTGGCACCAATCTCACCCCGGTTACCAGGACGAAGGCCTCGGCCGAAATCAAGCAGCTCCGGGCCACTAGCGCCGAACTGGTCCACCCCGGGTGCCATCTCGGCGGGGAGCTCCACCTCGGCTAAGCCACCCCGGTGCCATCTCGGCAGAAAACTCCACCTCGGCTGAAGAAGCCAGGACAGTAGCCGAAGCAAGAGAGAACCTTCACTTGCGCCCCTCGTCCCCCACGTCATCAGGCACGTGGAGGGATAGGGGCACGAGCTAGTGGGACAGACACGACATCCAGCCGTCCACAATCTTCGCCATATCCTGACAGGGCGGCATCCAGCGGCTGCAGCCACATCAGGGCAGGGCCCGAGGGCAGATCCGCTGGTACCCCCACCGCCAAAGGCGCCCAACACAACCTGGCCCAACAAGACGTGCATTAAATGAGATGTGGGCTGACCCGACGGGCATTTAATGCATAGTGGGCTGGATTGGACCACAATTAAGGCAATGTGGGCTGATCGTGACTTCCCAGTCCAATCATGGGACCCACACCACAATATCTCCCAAAGATACGTTCCACACTCTATAAATAGAGGCTCATACCACCATCAAAGGTACGCCCATTTCCATTCACAGAGTCCTTACTCTGTCTCTCTTCTCCCTCTCCTTCCATTGTTCCAGTTCCCACACTGACTTTGGCATCGGAGAGCCTTGCGCCGCCCAGGCCAAGGTCCTCTGACCGTTTGCTATTCCCTTTCAGGCTTCCGGACGGCATCCAGTCATTCTCAGTCACCATCATCTTCTCGGATAAGTCCTATAAGGCACCTCCTTATTGTGGGTCATTATTTTCTGCACCTACAATTGGCGCCGTCTGTGGGGAAGTAATATCCCAACCTCTCAAAACCTTCCCAACCTTCCAAACCTCATCTCTCGGAAGCCATGCCACCGAAAGCTAGGAAGGGCGTAGAATCCTCGAGAGCAGCACTCGAGCTGCCACCACCGCCAACGGACGTCCCTCCTCAAGGACGGTCCCGAACGGTCCAAGGCACATCCGCAGGCGAGGGCCGCCTGGGCTCCCAACTCTTTGTCGAGATCCCCTTCCAAGAGGGAGTCGAGGCCTCGCTCTCAGCGGACGAAACCGTGCCACCCCGACGTGACGAGCACCGGCGCGAGCGTCCCCGCAAAGATAAAGCTGTTGCCGTGGACGAGACGCGCCGCGATCGACCTCCAGCCGCTGGAGGAGACGTCGCAGCCCAAGACGCTCTTCTCCAGAAGCAGGAGCGGTTAGTCCGAGAGCTCCAGCAGCTCCAGCAGCAGCTGAGGGCAGTGCAAACTGCCTCCTTGAGGCAGGTCTCTGAGCCTCAAGGGAAAAAGAAGGACGCCCCCAGCAGGGCAGCCCAGCCTCCCCGCGAGGACCTCAGAAATCATCTGGACCAGAAACGGAGCCAGATCCGTGACGAAGGCTCGAGCAACAGCCGAAGTCACCATAGCCGCGATGGCCGAACTCATAGCCGTCGTAGCCCGAGCCATCCCAAGCGGAAGCCCCGAGCTCAGACTCCAGAGAAGGACGACGAGCAAGAGCGATTTGACAAACGTGTCAAATTGGCTCTCCAGCACAACTTGTACATGCGGGACCAGAAGCAGATCTGTGGTCACATTGATCTGGGGGGCTCGCCCTTCACAAAAGAGATCGAGCGCACCCCCTTGCCCAGAAAGTTCTCCGTCCCGCGGTTCGTCCCCTATGACGGACTGTCCGACCCATCTGCACACCTCCGACACTTCTCCCAGAAGATGTCCATCTGGGGGAATGAGGGTCACCTAAACTGCAAAATCTTCTCCTCCAGTTTGGGTGACCTCCCCCTGAAGTGGTTCTGCTCTCTCCCGGAGCAGTCGGTTTCCAGTTGGAAGGAGCTCCAGCTCTCCTTCCTGAAGAAGTTCCAAGCCTACACCGTCGTCCCCAAGAAGGAAGGGGACCTCATCGCCCTGAGAATGAAGCAGGGCGAAACCCTCGCCAAGTTCACCCAGCGATTCTGGGCGGTCTACAGCCAGATCGAGGGCGCGAGGGAAGGGATAGCCATCTACGCCTTCCAGCATGCCCTGATCCCCGGCATCGACTTGCGAAAGGACTTGGTCGGGGACACCCCAGAGTCCATGCCAGAGTTGATGTCCCGGGTGAAGCGCTTCATCGCCCGGGAGGAAGATGAGATCCGAGCCCGGGATCAGGACGGGCATCCGGAGCCCGAGCAGAAGAGTAGCCAGCCTCGGCAGGGAGGCGGGAGGCCCTCCCAGAAGCAGGAGCCCGAGCAGGCCTGGGTCTCCAGTTCGGCGAAGCCTTCGTCGTCCAGGTCTGGGGGCACCTGGAAGCCCAGACCTCCCTCCAGCGCCAGTCAGAGCGTCAACGTCGTCTTCAAGGAGCCGACCTACCGCATCCTGACCAAGATCAGGTCCAAGCCGTTCTTCAAGTACCCTCCGCCCATGCTGAATGAGCCCACCTCAGGCGCCCGAAGCAAGCTCTACTGCTCCTTCCATAGGGGCAACGGGCACAGGACCGAAGACTGCAACTCTCTGCAGTGGTATCTGGAGAAGCTGGCCGAAGAGGGCCACATTCCAGAGTTCGTTGAGGTAGGAGATGCTGGCGGCAGCGAGGGCCGAGTTCACCAGAGCGCAGCCCAGGTTCCAGACAGTGAGGATTCGGAGAAGATCATTACGTGATCCATCTGGCGTCCTCTGTATCCATCTGTATCCCAAGAAATTCAATTTCTAAAAGATGTAATGAATCTCTGAATCAATGGAAATAGCTTTCGCCCCGTCATCAATCTGTCATCTCTCTTTGATCGACTTCGGCTACAAGGGTCTACCGCCCTGGAAAAGGCCTCGAGTCCAAACTCGGTCGTTTCCTAAAGCTCCGGGTCCTGGACCCTGGAGAAGGCCTCGAGTTCGGACACTCGGCCGGATTCCTAAAGTCTGGGTTTTTACACCCCTCAAGGATCATTGCCGAGCTCACGCTTCCACAGCCGGAATGACGACTCCACTTCGGCACAAGCAGCTCGTCTCGGCCAAAGCCAGCCATTTCGGCCAAGGGCAATCTGTCACCTCTCTCTGGTCGACTCCGGCAGCATAGGCTCTACGCCCTGGAAATGGCCTGGAGTTCTTACACTCAGCCTTTCCTAAAGCCCCGTGTCTTGGACACAATCAAGGCTCTACGCCCTGGAAATGGCCTGGAGTTCTTACACTCAGCCTTTCCTAAAGCCCCGTGTCTTGGACACAATCAAGGCTCTACGCCCTGGAAATGGCCTGGAGTTCTTACACTCAGCCTTTCCTAAAGCCCCGTGTCTTGGACACAATCAAGGCTCTACGCCCTGGAAATGGCCTGGAGTTCTTACACTCAGCCTTTCCTAAAGCCCCGTGTCTTGGACACAATCAAGGCTCTACGCCCTGGAAATGGCCTGGAGTTCTTACACTCAGCCTTTCCTAAAGCCCCGTGTCTTGGACACAATCAAGGCTCTACGCCCTGGAAATGGCCTGGAGTTCTTACACTCAGCCTTTCCTAAAGCCCCGTGTCTTGGACACAATCAAGGCTCTACGCCCTGGAAATGGCCTGGAGTTCTTACACTCAGCCTTTCCTAAAGCCCCGTGTCTTGGACACAATCAGGGCTCTACGCCCTGGAAATGGCCTGGAGTTCTTACACTCAGCCTTTCCTAAAGCCCCGTGTTTTGAACACAATCATGGCTCTACGCCCTGGAAATGGCCTGGAGTTCCTACACTCACTCAGCCTTTCCTAAAGCCCCCGTGTCTTGGACACACTTTGGGTACATACGCCCTGGAAATGGCCTGGAGTTCTTACACTCAGCCTTTCCTAAAGTCCCCGTGTTTGGAACACACTCAAGGGTTAACAGCCCTGGAAAAGGCCTCGAGTTCGGACACTCGGCCGAATTCCTAAAATCAGGGTTTCATCCCACTCTACAAGGGTCTACCGCCCTGGGAATGGTCTGGAGTCCCTACACTCAGCCGTTTCCTAAAGTCCGGGTTCATAAACCCCTCACACCTTGGCGCAAGGCAGTTCGGCCAAGGTCAGCCATTTCGGCCAAGGTCAGATTCCCGAAATCCGGGTTCATACACCCCTCAGAAGGCCATAGCCGCACTCACTCTCGCCTCGCCGAATCCAGCGGAACGATGGATCTACCCCGGCGCAAGGCAATTCGGCCAAGAAAGACAAATAAAGAGGAGCCCGGCTACTCTGGCTTCGGCGACTCCACTAGGTCGATCACCGAATCTGCTGGACCAGTGGATTCGGCCGAAACCGCGACCTTGCTGGGAGCGTCGCTGGCAGGAGATTCTTCGACCAGAGCCTCATTTGCTCCAGGGGCAGAAGAGGCATCACCCTGAGGCACGGCAGAAGCATCACTGGCAACCGGGGCACCGCTCAAGACCGGGGCAGCTGGAGCATCTTCCGGAGCAGGAACCACTGCAGGAGCTCCAACTGGGGCATTTTCGGCTGCAGGAGCGGAGCTCGGCTCAGGAGCCCCGCACGTGTCAGTGCGGCCAGGCATCCTTCCTCGAACAGGATGACGGTGATCTCCTCCACCTGCTTCTCGTACAGCTCAGTGGCTCGATCCACCCCATCCTGGAAGGCGGACCGGGCCTCGGCCTGAAGAGAGGCCTTTTCCTTCTCCAGCTCGGCGTTCGCCGTCTTCAACCTTGCCGTTTCGGCGCGCCCAGCCAGAACTTCCCCACGCAGCCTCGTCCCCTCAGCAGTAGATTCAGCCTTCAATCTGGCCAGCTCAGACTCCAGTTCGGCGGTCTTCTTGTTCCTCGCCCAGACCTCGCCTTCGACGTAAGTTCGGCGGCATCAGCCAGAGCCGATGCCAGCCGAGCAGCCTCTTCAGCGCTGGCCCTCTTCATCCCCTCCATTCCTTTCCGCGACTCTTCCAGCTCCCTCTCCAGCTTGTCCCTCTCAGACTCCATCTGAGTGACCCGCGTCGCGTTCTTATCGCTCCTTCCCACCACGGTCAGGAGCCTCTTTACGTTCTGCAAATGGAAAATGAGGGTCAGGTTCGACCAAGACACTTGAAGAATGAAGAAAAGCGTTGCAAACACTTACCAGAAGATTAGCCTGGATCGCCGAGACCATCTCGTGCGTCTCCGTGTCTCTTGGCGGAGCACAGACCTTGGCGAGAGCTCCGATCACCTCGGCATTCCCCAACAGCCGATCCTCGACTTTCTAGAGGCTCACCGGGCTGAGTCTTCATCCTCGGCCTCCATGGCGCTGGGGCACTCCGGGGTCCGGAGGCCGATCCAGACCCTTGCCCCACCGAGATCGTCAGCTCGCGGGTCGCTCCACCGGTCGGCTTGTTGACCTGCGCGCTCTTCTCAATAGGAGTCTTGGCTCCGGGGGCCCGCGCAGGGGCCTTATTCTTCGGAGGCTGTTCAGCCCCCGAGTCCTTCTCCCCAGCCTTGGACTTCTTTCTAGGCGGGGACCCCTCCCTTGGGCGCTCCGGCGAGCGTCGCCGCACTCCCGCACTCGGAGCAGGAGCAGAAGCTGGAGCAGGAGCAGAAGCTGAAGTAGCGCCAGCACCTCCCGAGCTCGAAGCAGCGCGGGTGCTGGCAGAAGATGGCGTCGCAGACTAAGAAGACCCCCGCCTAAACTTGGCCGCTAGGTTCGACGGTTCCGAACTTGAAGTAGACGACTCGGAACCGGATGCAGCTCGGCTCGCAACTGGATCGTTCACAGGGATCCCGGCAGACACCGCAATCAGTGAAGAGGCGACGCGTGTAGCCGTCGACTCGCTTCCCAGTACAGGCAAGACAGAGCATTTATGGCTTTAGAGCAGTTGAAGCGACACCAGACGACGATCGCCACATCCCCGGACGGATTCTTCTAACTTTCGACCACTAAGGGCTAGGGCGCCTAAGAGGTCAAAAGCTAGGGGGCAATTGTGTGGGGAGATTTCCAGAGCCACAGGATTAAGCTAATCACAGCCATCAGATGAGGCTAAGCATTCTCACGTGCCATCCGCGTGCCATCCACGTGGCACCAATCTCACCCCGGTTACCAGGACGAAGGCCTCGGCCGAAATCAAGCAGCTCCGGGCCACTAGCGCCGAACTGGTCCACCCCGGGTGCCATCTCGGCGGGGAGCTCCACCTCGGCTAAGCCACCCCGGTGCCATCTCGGCAGAAAACTCCACCTCGGCTGAAGAAGCCAGGACAGTAGCCGAAGCAAGAGAGAACCTTCACTTGCGCCCCTCGTCCCCCACGTCATCAGGCACGTGGAGGGATAGGGGCACGAGCTAGTGGGACAGACACGACATCCAGCCGCCCACAATCTTCGCCATATCCTGACAGGGCGGCATCCAGCGGCTGCAGCCACATCAGGGCAGGGCCCGAGGGCAGATCCGCTGGTACCCCCACCGCCAAAGGCGCCCAACACGACCTGGCCCAACAAGACGTGCATTAAATGAGATGTGGGCTGACCCGACGGGCATTTAATGCATAGTGGGCTGGATTGGACCACAATTAAGGCAATGTGGGCTGATCGTGACTTCCCAGTCCAATCATGGGACCCACACCACAATATCTAACAAAGATACGTTCCACACTCTATAAATAGAGGCTCATACCACCATCAAAGGTACGCCCATTTCCATTCACAGAGCCCTTACTCTGTCTCTCTTCTCCCTCTCCTTCCATTGTTCCAGTTCCCACACTGACTTTGGCATCGGAGAGCCTTGCGCCGCCCAGGCCAGGGTCCTCTGACCGTTTGCTATTCCCTTTCAGGCTTCCGGACGGCATCCAGTCATTCCCAGTCACCATCATCTTCTCGGATAAGTCCTATAAGGCACCTCCTTATTGTGGGTTATTATTTTCTGCACCTACAATTACTTTAATACAAAGGTGCCTGCTTATCCTAAGCAGATGCACAAGTTCACAAGTTATGTGTTAATCCTTGAAATTCAGCCCCAATTTACTATGTTTTCTTCTTTTGCAAATGTGCATTAACCCAGAGTGGATCTCTGAAACTAAGTCTGTTCCATTAATATCTGTAAAGACTTAAATTCCAACGTGCCCATCATGCCTGGGAAGTTAATTACTAGGAATGACTTCAACCCAAGAATTCTGTAGCTAAATGCTAGATGTGGGACAGAGAGAATTCATTAACTGACTCACCACGCACACAACATATGTAATATATCTGGCCTCGTAGATCTTAGCAAACAAGTCGGTCCAGTAAAAATGAATCGGGTTCACTAGAGGTGTCATCAGGTTGAAGCTCAACATGTATTTGAACTGTTTCTAAATCGGGTCAGTGGCCTCAGGTTCACCTGATGAAGGTCAGTCTGACCCGACAGAAGTTTTTTGTACAAGAGAACGAGTAGACGAGGAAAGGGAAAAAATGTTTGCATTTTGGCCTTTCTTCTATTCCTTTCTCATTCTGCTTTTTTCCCCTTAATCCTTCTTTTCAATTTCAATCGTTTGATGACAGAATGTCCATCCCTTCTTCTAATTGAATTTGGAAGCCCATCTCTTCTATTTGAATTTGCGTCAAGACGAGTAATGCAGGTCAATCCTAATCTTACCTGACCTAACCGGTGACCAACCCTATAAAGCTAGTCAGGAATTTAGTGGTAGGGGCGGAACCAGGGGTGTGGGCAATCACAGAGACATTCTATTCGAGAAATTGTAAACTTGTGCCTAGACCTTGTGACTTCAATCATAGAAACTGCTTTAGCATCCAAGTCTATGCTCTAAAACATCTACTTGGATATTGTTTCAGGGCCATCATTTAACTTTAACAATTTCCAATAATAGAAAGAATAGAGAGAGAGGGAGAAGCACACAGTGGAATGGATAAAATGTAGCACAGTAGTTCAAAATTTTAGGGCACGTTTGTGTACACACCCTTTCCGCGGAAAGGGGAAATTGCCACGTCAGCAAATTCCATAGAAATGGAAACCTTGGAAAAAGATTTCCGTAGAATTTAGAAATTTATGTTTGGTGCAAAAAAAATTTCCTCGTTGAATTGGTGCTAATGTTGTTTGGTGCGGCTGTGGATTTCTTGTAGAAAATGAAATTTTCTTATTTGGTGAAATAACTTTTTGAAGAAAAATAACATAACATGTATATATATTTATTCAACATTAAATAATAATTTATTTAAAGAAATAAAAAATGAAAGAGTTGAAGAATTTTGGGTTGAAATGGACAAGAGTGAGGAAAAGCGGGAGGAGTTTTCCGAGGAAATCCATTTCCCATACCCCCCATAGGAAATCCATTTCCACAATTATCAAGGAAAATGCTGACGAGGCAGGAAAGCGTTTCCGTGGAATTGTTCCGCACCAAACGCATGAAAACTGAGTTTTCCGCGGAAAACCACACACTTTTCCCCTTTCCACGGAAAAGTTTGTGTACACAAACATGCCCTTAGTGAAGTTATCAAGAGAGATTTCCACTATGTACTTTGCCTGCTTTTACTCTAGGGACCAAATCCGACTAAAGGAGGAGGGTAGCATTAGATAGGTTGATAGCCAGCTTTAAACTTTATCACAATCAAATATTAATTTTAAAATTAAAAGAAAAAACAGAATCCACTTAGCTCAGGTCGCATGATTTAGATAAGGCTTTAATGATGATATAACCAAAGAGAGATTTGCCCAAAAACCAGACACATTGAGTTAGTCAAATTGGTACTCTGCCTTTATTTGAGTGAGAGAACCATCTGTCATACGAAATGACCCATCACTATCGGAGTACTTTTGTGGGAAGAGAGAGAGAACCAAAGGAAAAGAAATGAACGTATATTTGTGATGCTCACTGGCTTCAAGAGTTCAGACTCATTACACATGGTGTGATGCTCACTGGCTTCAGAGTTCAGACTCATTACACATGGAGAAGTAGTCACCAAAATGGAAGTAGTTCTCCCCTCTACTAAATAAATTAGAACGAAAGAACTAGAAAAAAATCAAAGGTTCTTCAGTTCTCTAGACAAACCATCAAAAACTCAGGTAGCAATGTTATATGCTTTGTTCATCTGCTTTGATTTTTAATTCTTGAGACAGCGTCTCCTATCATCGCAATAGCTGTATCTTAGTGGTGGATTCAGGATTTTCATTTGAGTGGGGCATATAGGGACGGGTGTCGAAAATCAGTGGTAGTATGCAAAAGCTTGATCGACGACGTGGATCTTTTCAGACTGCATATATCAAAGTATAGAAAAACTAAGATGGTCCAAGACTCTACACAACACAACTCGCAATAATTTTTATAAAACAAACCCTTTAATTTCTATTAATACAATTTATATAAAGGACACTGGCATATATGTTGCTTTACAAAGCGCATGTCACACTACATGCCAAACGAGTCAAGACACTCATGTATTATCATTACACTATTAGATGCTCTCTACACCACACACTCACATGACATTATAAGTCCCTTTTTTTTTGGTAAAAAATATTACAAGTCTGTTGCACTCACTCACTCACCACACCCATGATCTCAAGGCAGAGGATCTTCTCCTTGAATTGAATTGGAGGGGGAGATCTTGGTCTGGGAGTGGGAGGGTTTGAAATGAGATTCTGGTGGGTTTGTGGATAGGTTTGATGATGGTGGTGGTGGTGGTGTTGTTATGGGGGCGGGCATTGAGAGAGATGAGTTGGGAGAGAGGCCGAGGGAATGGAGAGGTGGCATGGTGTGGGTTGCTTGTATTTCGTGAAAAGGCCATCTATTCACCACTTACCAAATTGAACTTAATTATTTTCACTTATGTGTATTGACGAGGGATCAAATATTTGATTATTATTATTTTCTCCATACAAGAATATCATCATGAGTTCCTTTGTTCTTCACCGATCTTCTGCCCCTAGCCAATTCAAGAGAAATATCTTCGTTGAACATTAAGTGGCCCATGCCTCATGTAGGGCTATTCAAGATCTCCCCTTACTGGTAGAGTTCAGAAAATTTTTCTTGGATGACATATCCTATTTATATTCAATAGGACAAATAATCCACAACCTACACCAAAATGAGATTGGTAGCAACCAATATGGAAGAAAGGAGAAGGAGGAGGAGATGATAGAGAATAGAGACTAGCATTTTTCTTTATGGGAGTTCCTTTACACCAGGGACGTGGGGCGATCTTTGACATACATGGGGCAACCTGTCTGACACGTGGTGCATAGCCTAGGGCCCAACTGGACTACATGTAGAATACTGGATTTGATCTGGGGCGACCGCCCCGGTAATAATCATCGCAATAGGTGTACCAACTTATCTTTCTCTTCAGCAGTGAAGTGAAGAGATATCTTTTCATCTTATGCTATACAACAATTTTAGGAGACTTGACTTTCACAAAGTTTATTCACCAAATGGAACCTTAACATAACCCCAAGAGGTTAGCCGAGTGGTCAGGACTACGGTTCCTCTATCTTCCAAAGTTAGAGGTCTTGGTATTAGTCCAGCACAAAGGGTTTGGAACCCTTCGATAGCAAAAATAAAATAAAAAATGGAGCCTTAACATGTTAATAAACATCATTAATCTGACTCACCATTGACATTATTATAATTAGGCAAAAACTGTCTGACCCTCTTTGAGGGAGGACCCTAATGAGTACAAAGGACAACTAAATAAATATTCTCCTAAGGGTGTTTTTTTTTTTTTTTTTTGGTAAAATTCTCCGAAAGAGTTTAAAGAGAGGATTTGTACGAGGGTAATTTAGGAACAACAGATTTATAAGCAATTATCTAAAGGGACTCAGGTTGTAGAGATATGCTGGTGTACTGGAATTGGTATTCTCTTCACAACCATTCATTGCCACTCTAAATAACCAAAGAAAAGGAAAGAAAATGGTCTACCCAGGCAGGCACAGGAAGAGATAGCAAATGAACTGCTGATTACTAAGCTCCAAATACCATAAATCAAACAACTTATGGCATACAACCCATACTTCGATAGCAATGTCCTTGGGAGTGGAGTATCGATAGAATCAAAACACTACGAGATTTGGATCCCCCTAAAAGAGAAAATCAAGCAACTTTAACATAAATCATTGAGTCAAAACGGTTTTGAAGCCTATGCCTGTGTTAGCTGATACTATGGGGGAGTTATGTTCATATGTCCTTAAAATGATCTCTGCTCCTTGAAAAGTATGTTTGGCCGGATGCAAGAAACTGATTAGCGGCACCTATCTGGGGCGGAAAGAATCATCAAGAATTTTGTCCAATTTCACATCAAAGAAGGATATGGGGATTTCTTGCGACTTTCTGATGAGACCGGATTTTCATCCGGAGATCATCAAAATTTTAGGCAAAAGTAATGCTAAGCAACAACAAATCTGATGGTACCTATCTTGTCTCAAACCACTAAGTGAATGCCGACATTAGCAAAACATATGCTAATGGAACCTCAAAATTAGAGGAAACAAGTGGAGGGAATTGTCAATGTAGAAACTTGAATGGTAGTTCTCTCGCCTCCATCTTTCTACCTTTCTCCACATCCAAACAGATCCTAACTTGCCCCTATTAGCAATCTATGAAGAGTTAAAATGTACATTAGTGAGAAAGATTTGAGATAAGAAAGAAAAAGAAAGATAGATTTCCTCCCTTCGGGAAATTTTGTTTTTTTGGCATCCTAGCCCCCCTAGCCCTTTGGAGAAGGGGCCCTTGGGTGAGGGGAGTAAACCTCAGGTGAGGTGGGGGCCACTATGTTGAGGAAAGTAGTCATCTAGTAAGGTATCACAGATCAAGTGACGAAAGGTGCCTGCCCGGGTTTTAACCCAAGACACACGGGTAAGAACTGCTGCCTCTTACCACTAGGGTAACAGGCCGTTCTTATTCTTCCCCTTTGGTTGATCACTGGTAAAACACTAAATACACAACACCACCCACTAGTATTGTCAAACTTCATTATTATATATGTAAATGATAGAAATACCATTATCAAACTACATCTGTAATAATCTAAACACAAGGTATCTAAAATAGATCCTGTACCACTCTACACTATTAATACATTTTTAATTCTCATTACTGTTGAAATTTAATTAGAACTCTTTGCTTTTAACAACCAAAATTCTCTTAGGGCCCTGCTAGTTGGTATTGAATTCCATAAAATTCAATATAGCAAGGGTATTTTTAGCAAAATAGTATATTAAAAAGTGAGGAGAAGGATCTAATTAACATGTGGAGACATATAAATGGGACCATTACTTTCCTATATTTTCATCATTAAGTTCTAGCCCTTGATAGAATTCACTGCTTTGAAATCCTAATAATTCAAAACCCGGAACAATTGGGCCTTTATCTTTCCTAAAAGTTCATTGTTTTTATGTTATTCGAGGTACGTAAAAGATTGTCCTTATCCTGAATGTATCTAGAGTCTCTCCCCACACTTTTAGCTTGTTAGAGACCACTCCCAAAGGGTGAGAGCAGGAGGAGTGTGACAAAAGCAAAATATATATTTACAGATTATTGAAGGGTAAAATTATACAACATGTCCACTTATTTCTGTAATTAAACTAGGAATCCATGGACTGGAGTGCCTAGACTTTTGTAGCAGCTAGGGCTTGTCTTTGGCTTTGGTTTCTTTAATACGTAGCTTGTTTCTGTCATGTAAACAGTGCAACATTGGATTAGTCATACATACATCAACATGACCCGACTTGGGTGCAAAACCCTTTTGAACATTGACATTTTTCAAAGGTTTTCATTTCCTTAAGCTGTAGCTTACCAACCTCAAGAGATGGAAGGGATATGAGAAGCAAAGCAGCCTTACAAGGCAGTAAATCACTTCACATGATGTTCTCCGCAGCAAACCGGCAAATACACCTTTGATTAGCCGGGGCCTGCCTGGCATAGAAGTGACTCACGCCGGCATCACCGGCACAACTGGGGCGACCTTGTCGTTACGAAAGGGCCAAAACCTCCCAGATGAATGTCAACAAAAGAGAAGGAATCCGTCCAGAAACTACAAAAACATACACTTCATGCAGAGACCACACACAGACACTAGTTACCATCAGCTTCTGTTGGGCTGATGGGGACTTGTCTTGTCTTTTTAGGTGGTGGATTTCATGGGTCTCATGGCTGAGGAAGGGTTTTGTGAGATCGGAGATATAGCCTGTTTTATCTCTAGCATTGTCTTTTACTTCGGGAGGGATCCTTCATATCCGGGGCAATAAGATGTCGGTTTATGTGTCTTTTTGCTGAATATTCAAATAAGAATCCTCTTTATCTTTTTTATATACAAGACAAGTAAGAGAACAGCAGCTGTTTGTTTGCATCCATGTACATGATTTGATATAACTTATCTGCTTGGGCCTTACTCTTGGGAACTAACCAAATTCTCTCCTTGTTTTCTTCCCACATCCATCCAAGAAATCACATGGAGAGAGAGGCCCACATACTAGCAGCTAACGTCGAATCTGTCCTGATCACTGGCGTTAATGGATCAGTTTACCAGTGGGTTCCGGCGGATAAAAGCGAGCGCATTGTTGAAGTGTTTAGCCTTGATGCTGAGATACTCAGCCAATGATACAGCGCGATAGAGACGGGGATGCTCAGGGGTGAGAAGCTGTGGAGATGGGGAGATTTCAATGTGGGCAGGAGGGCCCCACAGGTAGGCGACAGAGAGGCGTTGCCGAGTCCGGTTCACGACCGCCCGGTGGACAACGCTGTGGAAGCGAGCATTGGAGAGGATGTGGAGGAGATCGCCTACATTGACAACGAGCGACCCAGAGAGTGGGGCCACTGTTATCCACCTTTGGCCCCTCTCTCTGAAGACTTGGAGGCCACTGGTGCTGCTTTGATGGAGAATGGTGATGAGGGGAGAGTCTGTGTGCTCGGCTAGACCCATGGCGCGGGTTGGGTCCGGGCACGCCGGGTACCAGTTCAGTTGTATTGCAGCACAAGTGTCCTCAAATTTGCCGGCTGGGCCTGCCCACTTCACATCCTCTTTCTTTAAGCCCAGTGATTCTAGGATCAAAAGCATCAGCCTCCCAGACAGCTTCTTCATCTCTTTCTCATACTCCTCCATTACATTACTGCGCCAAAAGACATTATAACATTCATCAGTCAAAATCTTCTTGTACTTGGATACTGCTTCTCTAGGACTAGTTCTTGTGGCATCTTTTTTTCAGCATAAAATATAATAGAGCATTATTAGTATGAATCAATGTTAGAAAATCCAAAACAGAAAAGCATTAGTAAAGGGTATGAGTCTGAGAGAGCTGGTAGGAACTTCTATAGGAAATTTACCAGAACTGGATGTAGTCGCAGGGCCAAAGTTGGCGTGCATGTTCTAATGGGGAGCCCACGATAGTGAAGCCCTCAGACCACATAAGCTTGGAGAAAAAAGAGGATATGCGAACAAGGCCATAGCCTGCGACACCATCAGGATGACGTGCAGCCTTAAGCTTCTGCTGAGTTGGGAGTGAGAAGAGGTGGCGGCCCTGGGACTCGACGTCGCTGAGGAGCTGCTTGGAGATGCCATGGTTTGTGATGTGGAACACACCCCACGTCTCGCATGCATGACCAATGTGGCTTACGACATTCGGGTCACCTAGGTCGATAACAGGCACAGATTCAACATCGAATTTGTCCCCGGAGAGGTGTTCATCAAGCGGAGGCCATGCATGCGTGTCGGGCACCTCTTTCGCCGAGCCAAAGTCGAGATGGGAGTGGTGGAGGTGGACAGGGTGGGCTCTGAAGGCCTCTGAAAGTGAAGGCATCCTCAGTGGAAAATGATCAGTATTGTGCTTGTGCGATGCTTAGAATTTAATCTCGAAAGAAAACAAGTGAGCAGTTAGCAGAAGAAATAGTACCAGTAAGTAGATATAATAGAGTAGAAGAAAAGAGAAGATGAGAAGGAAAGAGCAAGTGCAAGGGGATATATAGAGCAGATTGGGGTTGATGGGGGTGGAGATGGCGACAAAGTGGTGAAGGTGGCTGTTGGAGGGAGTGGTGTCTTAGAGTGGTGTTGGGAGGAGTGTGACAAGAAAGAGACAATGAATCAAAAGGAAGCTTTGGACAAGAGAAAGAACAAAAGAATTCCCTCTTTCCCTACAGGCCAAGGTATAAGCAAGTGAGGGCATCTCATCCATCTTCCAAAGGAAAAATGGCTCTATTACCCTTCCCATGTGCTCTTGTCCTGTCCTCGAGCAGAAAAACATCCATATCATGCCCTTCAGATATCATGCTGTTTTTCCCTTATCTTAAACCAAAAACCTCCCTTCCACCTTTGGAGAATGACCCAATTGCCCTACTTTTATTTTATTTTATTTTATTTTATTTATTTTGACTCTCCATTTCCCCTTTGGAATTGGTGATGCTTCTGTAGAATCCACCTTGCCTGCTTTAAGAAGGATGTAGAATCCTCTAAAGTAAGAAGACATTGATTCTTTTAGGATCATTATCCTATGTATGAGGGCATCCTTGTCATCTATAAAACGGAAGTGGTTTTGGTGCTCTTGTGCCTTTTCCTTGTGTTTTGGGTCATTTCCACTAAATGTGGTAAAGTATCTTTTGCTGTTTTGCAGATAGATTTTGGCCCCTGCCCAACTTTTCTTCAGTGGGATATCAACGTATTCCTTTTTTGAACCGTCTTCTACAGTATACGCACAGCCTCTTGTCTGTCTTACGAATCCATCAATATATATATATATATATGGGGTTTTGACCGTACAGGATATAAAATACCATATATTCCTTGAAATGGTGTTAACCAAAAGTATATCCCAAATATAGGTATCAGCCTATTTTTTTTTTTTCACTTTTACCCATTTTGTGCGATATCGCAAATATTTGCGATATCGCATTAACTGAAGAGTCATTATATGAGCTGCTCGTTTTTCCTCCCTTTTTTTTCATCCGTTTGCAGCAAAAAGCAAGTCGTTTTCCCTCATTGTTTTCATGTGGCTGTCTTCATCTTTCATATCTTTTGTTCATCTAATACAATCAAACAAAAAAATTAAGAATAAATTCCAAAGTATCTCCATGACCATGAGTTTATGGTGTCTCAATGCCTAACTATTTTTAACATAACATTTGACAGAGTATACAAAAATTTTCAAACATGTCCAGATATTGTGTAAGAAGAATCATCTGAATGCCTTTGGAGAAATGAAAAAGTGATTGCTTCATCCTCTTGAGAACCTCGTCTAAAGATGAAGACAGCCACATGAAAACAATGAGGGAAAACGACTTGCTTTTTGCTGCAAACGGAGAAAAAAAAGGAAGGGAAAACGAGCAGCTTATATAATGACTCTTTAGTTTATGCGATACCGCAAATATTTGCAATATCGCACAAAAATGGTAAAAGTGAAAAAAAAAAGAGGCTTTCTGTATGATATCCATATTTTGGATATACTTTTGGTCAACACCATTTCAAGAAATACAGGGTATTTTATACCCTGTACGGTCAAAACCCATATATATATATATATATATGAGCAAGGCTCCCTTAAGTTCAAACTTAGAATAAGATAAACTCAAGTATGTGGTGGGGCCCACTCGAGGACCCACATGGAGATGGGGGTGGGTGGGATTTCAATGACTCCCTAGGATCTTCCACCCTTCAAAAAATTAGCCCCAACCGTAATTTCTACAATCTCCATATGGGCCCAAGAGTTTAATGGTCAACAATCCATTCGGATAGATATATAGTCAATCCAACGGTCCAGTAAATTCGAATCTTGCCGAAAGTTGGTGGACATGTGCAATTTAAGGGGGTCATGTGTTTGGTCTATTTGGATGGACCAAAGGTGGGCCCCACAAGCACAAACTTACGAAATTTTCTCCCTAAGCTTGAGCTTAGGGGAGCCTTGCTCATATATAGATGGGGAATTCTCAAAAAAAAGCCCCACTTTTAAAACGCCACTTTTTCCGGCTTTTTTATTTTTATTTTTTGTCATGAGGCTTATGTTGAGTCAATCTAGTCTTTTCACAAACACTACCCCACTATGAATAGTCACAAGTCAAAGTTTGACACTCATTCAACTTTTCATCACCGTTGGATTCAAATCATGATAAAACGATGCCTCTAAACCATTAAATTTTAGGGTCAAGGATCAAAAGGTTAGGATGATCTTATGGACTCAAGATTTTGCATATAGGTAGATCTTATATGAATCTTTCAATCCAATGGACTTCCATAATCATCATGCATTCCAGTGGGCCCAACTAAGAGGGATGTTTTCTCCTAAAAAATGCTCGGGCGCTGTGTAGCGCTGCCCCACATATATATATACTCCTAAGCTCGAGCTTAGAATAAAATTTCGTAAGCTCATTCTTGTGGGGCCCACCCTTGGTCCATTCAAATTGACCAAACACATAAACCCCCTGAAGTGCACATGTCAACCAACTTTCGGTCAGATCCGAATTTATTGGACTGTTGGATCGACAATGTACCGATCCGAAGAGACTGCTGACAATTAAAACTTTTGGGCCCAAATGGAGATGATAGAAATTACGGTTGAGGCTAATTTTTTACATAAAGGATTGTCCCAGGGAGTCTTTGAAATACCTGTCACGCCCCGAGCCCGAGATTGCACACATCCCGAGGAGCGACACACGCCCGCGTGGAAATTCGAGTCAAACTCATTGACTCTAGGTCCCCACGTACGGAATTTACCCACAGGATATCACGTGTGAGGTTTATATTTCTCAACATGCCTGTATAAATATGTCAAATAGATATCCAACTAACATAACACAATCATCAAGATATAGAGCATAAGGGTCCATGAGCATAAATTTAAAGATTCAAGTTCAAGAGATAGAAAGAGAAGGAATAAGTTAGTTAAGTTACAATCCCAAAAGCTAAACAAGTTTATAAGTTAATACAAAATATGTGGCAATCCTAGCTACGGTCAGTGGGTCATTTAACGTCCATTTCTCATCGTACGGATGTCTAAAAGACATCATCAGGAGTCCACTCTGCTACGTTAAGTGGAGGTTCCTCTTCCTCAAGGATCTCCGGGGCAGTGGCGTCGATGTATTCACCTGTAACGCCAAGTGTAGCACCATTAGACTAAGCTAAGCAAGACAAACATATACAGTTCATATAACATGTATCAAATGAATAGTCAGACAGGTATAAATCATAAGATATCAAGGAATAATCACTAGGCATATCAGTGCATGAATTAGCATGAGACATACGAGTCATAGATAACAGATAAACATATTAATAAACTAGTTGGCACATCCACATAAGCTATGTTCTCTCAAGTTAATCATATAACATGAAAATAAAATGAGAGCAGAATATCAGGACAGGACAGGGCGGTGCTACTAGGAGACAGAGGTACCCAGAATTCTCCATCGTAGACCTAGGGTGCCGGTAAACCCTCAGAATATATTTTCCCATCTGCAGAGGGCCAGAAGTTTACTAAACCCACACTTAGCCGGGTCCGACTTAGATAGGGTCGAAGCTAAGTGGTGCCGACTCATAGAGTACAATATACAAACAACAGAGCAGGTGCAGGACAGTATAAATCAGATACAGGACATATACAGGACAAGACATATAGATAACAAATCGGGACTTACTGAACAAAGACAGAAATAAATGTAATATAACAGATGTGTAACAGAAAATACATAATCGAACAGAAGCATGATCAAGTCACACTAGAATACTGGAAACGAAATGCAATGCATGTACAGACAGATCATATACGGAGTTAAGATGTAATTCAAGCCAAGCCTACGGTCTTGAGAACACATGTGGTCTTCACCGTCCAACTCGGGTAGTATTAAGAGTTCGACATTATTGGGCTACGAGGACCCCTTGGCGTTACATAATTTGTATGTCGAATCCCTTAATAGAACACATTTGGCACGGTTACAATCTGAAGAACACAATGCCCCTCTTGTGGGTACGGGTGCTCAATCCATATCCACAATTAAACAAACCATCGATCATGATAAAAGTTCAGGGTGCACATCCTACAGGTCCATCTATCAGGCCAATCAACTTGAACAAGCTACGGTCCAATGTTCGGCTCATGGAAACGTCCATTTGTCACAATTATGTAAAATCCAACATATAATCTTTTCCAAGGCTCAAATCTTTTTGTTGGGTTCTACACATCATGAGCTTTCCAACGGTATGTAGATCTCCAAAAACAGACTTACGGTTGAAAAGTTATGGTCATTGGAAAATCTGCATACTGCAGGTATTAGGTTCGCTTGAGCGTCCAAATGGTCGCTCGAGCGGACCCCAGACAGAGAGCTGTTCGCTCGACCGGACCAAAAGTTCGCTCGAGCGAACTCTCCCAGAAAGCCCTTCGCTTGAGCGTTCACTCACGCTCGCTCGAGCGAACTGTCAAATCCTGGGTTCCGAAAATCTGAAACTTCTTGATTTCTCTCAAGCCATTCAAGGCATTCCATCAGGTTTTAAAACACTACCAATAGGTATCTTTGAGCTTCCAAAATGCTCATCAAAACCATCAATAAACCCATATACATTAACAAAAGAAATCACCCACAAAAATCTATTTTTGAGCAAGAGGAAGGGTATCTAAGCAAGATTGATCACATTCATGAATCAAGTAAGGAATCATGCATACAAATGTATAAGTTTAACTTGCCTTAGGTGCTTGGAAGCTATCTCTCACACCTAAAACCTCTTAAGCTCAAAATCCCCAAATATGAAAGCTCAAATGCCCTAAAAATGGTGAAAACGAAAATGAATGAAATGAATGAGGAAGAAGATAATGTATGCACGAATTTAGGACATTCTTACACTAATATGAAGCAAGAGAAAGGAAATGGAAGATGAGACTTACCAATGGAGGAAATGAAGCACTTTTAGAGAGAATGGAAGCTTGGAGAAGATGAATAGGAAGATGAAGATGTCTCCACCAAGACTCACACGCAAGGATCCTTGGATTGTTGCTTGAGATGAGGAAGAAAGAAATGAAGAAGAAGAGAAGAGAAGAAGAACTCTCAGCTGGGCATGAAGAAGGAAAAAGAAGATAAGAAGAAAAATGACTAAGGCTAGGGCCTTTTTAAGCCAAAGTTCTCCTGCATTGCATGCAAGTCCAGAAATGGACTGAAATTGCAAGAAAGGGCCTGGGTTAAATGAATGGGCTGGGAATGGGCCTAAATGGATCCGAATTAATTGGGTCAAAGCATGAAAGTGAAGGCCCATGAAATGCTCTATGCAATGCATTAAGAACCCAAAAATTTCGAAGTACACACAAAAATCCAAAACACTCCAAAAGTCATAATCTACCTAGTAAATGGTCAAACCCCACTAATTCTACCTAATCAAGTCCAATCAAAATCAAAATATCCATTAAGCAATTAATCTAAGTTAATTAACTCTAAAACGAGATTAAGGCGGGTCGGGGTGTTACAATACCCCCATCCCTATCCCCATGTGGGTCCCTAGGTGGGCAATACCACATATTTGAGCTTACCTTATCTTAAGCTTGAGTTTAAGAGAGCATCCATCCCTAACCATTTTTATATGTATGTATGTATGTATATATCAAGAAAACACGACCCACCTGTGTTGCACATTTCCACGAACTTTCGGTCAAATTTGAATTTATTGGACCGTTGGATCAACTGTGTATCAACCCAAATGGACTGTTGACCATTAAATTTTTAGGGCTCAGGTTGAAAATGATAGAAATCATGGTTAAGGCTAATGTTTTGCTAAGAGGATGGTCTCAAGGAGTCCTTGAAATTTCCCTATCTCCATCCCCATGTGGGTCCCCAGGTGGGCTCCACTACATACTTGAGCTTACCTATATTAAGTTTGAGCATAGGAGAGCCTTTCCATATATATATATATATATATATAATTGGTTCTAATTTTAAGATTCATACCAGCCCCCAAAAAACCTCCTTGTATTTAACTGGCTTTCGGGTGGATCCAATGTTGGACCTTAAAAGCATATCAAATAAAACAGAAATAAAAACATTACTATAAACATGCACATGAGTGCACATGCATTAAAATTGGCATGTTGGCTGCATACACAATCATAACCCTCTACGCTTAAGAAAAGAGAGGCAGAGGCGGCAAAAGAAGAACGTATAGTAGTAATTCTAGCAAATTAAGCATCTATAGGATTAAATCCGCTTGGATGACGTGGTAATATAGTATCATATAAATGGGGATTGTTCTCCCTAGGAGCAGACTGGATGCTTCTCATATGAAGTATAAAGATGGGGAGTGCTATTGGCAACTGCAAATTTTTCTCTCCCCACCTGCAGTAGAAGACATGCAAAAAAATATTTTTTCCTAAACTACCCCTCCCCTCCTTCTCCTCTTCCCTTCCTCTCCCACCCTCCACCCTCTTCCCTCATCCCCCCAGTCTCCGGCGGGGAGGGTGGCCGGTCTCCCTCCCCTTCCATTTTCTTTCCCTCTCCTCCCTCTCCTTCCCTCTTCTCCCTCTCCTTCCCTCCCTCCACTCCCCCTCCCCCTCCCCCTCCCAGTCGCCGACGGGAGGGAGATCGGGCTGCTGCGGGCGGACAGAAACCAGTCCACCTGCAGCAGCCCGATCTCCCTCCCGCCGGTGACTGGGAGGGGGAGAGGGAAGGAGAGGGAGAAGAGGGAAGGAGAGGGAGAAGAGGGAAATAAAATGGAAGGGGAGGGAGGAAGAAAGAGGGAGAGGGGGCCGGAGGGAGACCGGCCAGCCGGCCGGGGCTCGATCCCTCCCCGCCGGAGACTTGGGGAGGGGGGGGGGGGGGGGGGGGGGGCGATGAGAGAAGAGGGTGGAGGATGGGAGAGGAAGGGAAGAGGAGGAGGGAGGAAGAAGAGGAGGAGAGGGGAGGGGTAGTTTAAGAAAATCTAGTTTTTTTATTATTTTTTTGCGGTGGGAAGAGAGATTTTTGTGGTGCCAATAGAGCCCCCATATAAAGATTCGACTTATAAGTTGTGGTGGGTTATATGGAAAGGTCTACTTTTAGATAAGGGTTGACAAAAAAAATCAGTCATACCAAATCATTCTAGCCCTTAATTTAATAGCCATAAGATTTAGCAGTATTTAACCAATGATTTCTTTGAGATAAATCCAACAACGATGTATAAAGGTTTGACGCGAGTGAAATTGTGCATCGTGCCAGGTAATATGAGGCGATGAGAGTATGAAAGGTCCTACACTGATCAAAAGTGGCCTGAGCTAGACTATCTCTCCTAGGAGAAAAGAGTCCTCACATATATAAATTGCTTTTTATCCCACACCAATCACAAAGATTGTTTTTATTAGTGTTCTGGTTATAAGATTTCTCTTATAATAATTAAATTAAGATTTCACAGTCATAGTTAAAAAAACACCCAAGGATAAAATAGACAAGTGTATTGTTAAAATAATAAATAAAAACAAAAACCGTGGGTGCAAATAAAGCCAGACTTCATATATAAATATGCTACTTAAGAATTTCCCTCATTTTTATCGCATAAAAACCTTTTACAAAAAGTCATCGATTATACTCGAAGAGCATCGTAGAAGCAACATGACACAATAATTTTGTTGAAAACGATTATAATTATTATTATTTTGCTATGTGGAGGACTTAAATCCACAGTAGAGATGGTAAAGACATATTTGTCTAAATAGAGTCATGGCATGTTGGGAGATGAGGGAAGAGGGTGGAGGATGGGAGAGGAAGGGAAGAGGAGGAGGGAGGAGGAGAGGGGAGGGGTAGTTTAAGAAAATCTAGTTTTTTTATTATTTTTTTGCGGTGGGAAGAGAGATTTTTGTGGTGCCAATAGAGCCCCCATATAAAGATTCGACTTATAAGTTGTGGTGGGTTATATGAAAAGGTCTCCTTTTGGACAAGGGTTGACAAAAAAAATCAGTCATGCCAAATCATTCTAGCCCTTAATTTAATGGCCATAAGATTTAGCAGTATTTAACCAATGATTTCTTTGAGATAAATCCAACAACGATGTATATATAAAGGTTTGACGCGAGTGAAATTGTGCATTGTGCCAGGTAATATGAGGCGATGAGAGTATGAAAGGTTCTACACTGATCAAAAGTGGCCTGAGCTAGACTATCGCTACCAGGAGAAAAGAGTCCTCACATATATAAATTGTTTTTTATCCCACACCAATCACAAAGATTGTTTTTATTAGTGTTCTGGTTATAAGATTTCTCTTATAATAATTAAATTAAGATTTCACAGTCATAGTTAAAAAAACACCCAAGGATAAAATAGACAAGTGTATTGTTAAAATAAAAAAAAAAAAAAAAACCGTGGGTGCAAATAAAGCCAGACTTCATATATAAATATGCTACTTAAGAATTTCCCTCATTTTTATTGCATAAAAACCTTTTACAAAAAGTCATCGATTATACTCGAAGAGCATCGTAGAAGCAACATGACACAATAATTTTGTTGGAAACGATTATAATTATTATTATTTTGCTATAGGGAGGACTTAAATCCACAGTAGAGATGGTAAAGACATATCTGTCTAAATAGAGTCATGGCATGTTGGTGGCGCCCCACTGACCACCTATTTAGAAGGAGGCTTAGCGTTAGACTAGCTAGGAAAGCGGTGATGGATATTAAGAAGGAAAATTTTCAAATAAGTTCATAAGTTTTTATCTTATTTCAAAAAAAGTAAACAAGTTTTACAACTTTTCAAATTAATCCTTATGTTTTCCAAGAAGTTTTCAATTAAGGACATTCATCCATTTAAAGTTATTTTTTGAAAACTATTTTTTCTCAATTTTTTAAATTACCCAAATGAACCTTCATTGAAATAAAACCCTCATTCACTTCCTCTATATTCTCTTCTTTTTTTCCACTGGCAGCCTCACAATGACCAAGGAAAATCTAGCATTTCCACTGAGATGGGCTAAATATAGTGGCTGTCGGAACCATATAATGGCTTTAAATGAAGAGTGGGTATTTTAAAAAGATTAAGAAAAAAAAGCCATAAAAAATACCATTAAATGACTAGATGTCCTTAATTGAAAATGTATTGGAAAACTTAGGGACTAATTTAAGAAGTTTTAAACTTGTGTCCTTTTTTGAAATAGGACAAAAACTTAAGGCCTTATTTGAAATTCTCCCCATTAAGAATTATGATTTGTTCACTTTTATAATTTAGACTTTATGCTAATCCTTTTACACGTAATGGGGCTCCGAAATGCTTCCTTTTTATACCATATGCTATCCTTATGTATTTTTTCGCCCATTTGGTTACACCCCCCATCCTTTACGGCAGCTGGGGGTAAGAGGGCGTCTGCTTAGCATAGATAAAAAAAAAAGGTGAAGAAATGCTAAAACTAGAAGAACCGGAAGAAAAGCTAATGGGCCATTAATTTTTTTTATTTTTTTTTATTTTTAATTTTTTTTTATGACTATGGATAGGAACACTACAGTGAAACAAACCTACATGCCTAGAGATCGAGCCTATGAGGTGAGACTCCTCTTTGCCATTGGGTTCATTTTTCAATTGGCCTTTCGCTTGGTGGGTGTTGAACTCTTAGGATTTGTAACCAAATGCTTCTTCTAACAAGGGCCTAATTATACTATATTTAAATTGAAGATTTTAAAGTTAATTTTGATTCTACAACTAGCTCACTTTCTTCTCCAACTTCCAACATTTAATTGTAATCACTCAAATTTTTTTCTCATTTTTCACTTTGTTTCTCATTTTTCACCCATGGTAAAAACTTCATTTTGATTCCAAATCTATTTTTCCTCTTTTCTTTCTACTCCACTTCTTATAGGACATTTATACTTTACCAGATTCTGGATTGAGAAAGGACATACTCTCATAATCTTCTTTGTTTTTTATTTGCTTTTTAAAATTTTGTACTTTATTTAAACCAAGTCATTGTCCTCAAGTGTTTGAGGATGATTTTGAATGTTTTAAATATTTTTTAATGAATTATAGAATATATTTTACTGTTTTTGTGAATATGCACGTGCTTAGTACGAGTTACTGTATTAATAGAATTGAAGGTGAAAATCCAGAAAAGGCCATCAAGCAGTCTCCAATTTGTTGGAAATGATTACCATTTTGTCAAATCTTAAGTGTCTCATCTGCAGAAGATTTTAAGTATGTCAAATCTTACGTGTCTCATCTAAGATATCACAAAACTTACCCTATACTAAAATAGAAAGAATAAAAGCCTAATAGTGGAAGAGAAAACCGATTTTACTAACCTTTCATATGAGCTCCCAACATCTTCCCACACTTCCCGACAACCATTATCTCTGTTGGAATCAAATCCATTTCAAAAGGATTAGGAATTAAATCAAGAACAGACAAAAGGCTAAGCCTTTCTGGAATCCACTAGACTATGATGAAAGACATGAAAACTCCATTTATAATTCATACTCATCTAATTTCCAACTTTAATCACTCACATATCACAATAGAAATTGATGGGCTTTGCTCTGATTATAGCAACATGAAGTACCAGCTTATATACCGTTTGGGTGCATCCTGCATCCATCCCAGCCAGTGTCTGTCTTAATTGTCCATCCTAGCCCAGACAACAGAATCTGACTCGTTAATTCCTCTCCCTTAAAAAAAACTAATGGTGATCTGTTTAGGACCATTCTTTTATGATCTCTTGCAATGTGGAGTCCCACTTAACTTTCTTTCTAAAGATGGGCTGTAAGAATCTCATGGCATCTTTCTTTTCTTTTTTGCTTCTTTTACCTACTAGGGTGTAAGTTGATATAAAGAAAATTAATGACCAAAATTGTAATGTATGAGATGGAACAATCTTGGGACTGACGAGACTCTTTATCTTTCTGTCAGACAAAAAAGGCGATAAATCTGAAAGTATCTTTCCCTTTTGTTTCTCTTTCTTTATCCCCCACTGTTGGTGGATGAGACAAAAGGGGGGCTTTGAGATTTGAACGATCAATGTGACGTTATGTTTGGATCCTCCAAATTTTTAAATCTTGTTTAACAAATAAAAATAAAAATAGGGAGCCCCTACATGCACCTCCCTTGGTACTCCTTGCACATCCATTTATGAGATCCCTCCATGACATTATCAAAACACCTTCTCCCCTCTCCTTCCCTCTCTCCCGCTACCTGCGACAACTTTGTCGGCTCCCACCTTCGCCCGCCCGCCCGCCCTCCCCATCTCTCTCCCTCTCCTTCTCATGTCTCTCTTCCTATCCCTCTCCCCCTCCCTCTTGTTTGATGATCCCGAGGTGTCCTATGACAAACCTATAATTTTGATGGCGAATCCGTGATGTTGTCAAAGATAGACGGATTTCATGCACCAAAAATTAGATTTTCAAAAAATCACAGAGAAATCAACGGATTTCCGCCGGCCTAGATGGCTCGAAAAAGAGAAAAGGACCCAAGAATGGGTTTTCGCCGAAATATGGGACCCTGGATTTCCAGGGTTGCCGCACACATGGTCGCCAATGACCATGGGGCTTTTTCACCTGTTTGTTCGCCTTTTCGGCCTTTTTCTGATTTTCTACGATTATTTCTTTTTGACATCTTTTTCTTGGTACTTTTGTACTATTTTCCCAACATGAAACTTAACAAGAAGTCGTGCAAAATGAAGGGAAGATTTTCTGATTTTACGGAAAAGCCAAAGAATTTGTAGCACAAGGGTGCCAATTTGCCGCCAGAAGCCAAAACTGGGTCAAACGATGTTAGAATGATTTAAAATTTGAGGTGAAGCTTCATGGGCAAGAAATAGGACCAACCATAGGATTTTTTTTTGGATTTTGAAGCCGTTAGGAGTCATGCCGCCAGTAGACTTGATTTTATCACGAGGAAGATGCCGCGCTTTGATGTGTGGTCAAACGATGTCCGATTGACCTGACATTTGACAGAAAGCCTCATGGAACCATTTTAATATTATCCATCAGCTCTGATTTGTAAATCATGATTCCGATTGGACTCCATCACTAGGAGGCCTGGTTTAGCTTCCGGGGTGTCAAAGTTGGGTCAAATGATGTAGAAATGATCTGAAACTTGACATGTAGCCCCTTGGAAGCATTTTGAGGCCATCCATGTGCTTTGTTTGATGAGTGATGGCCTAAAGGCTTGGTTTTGCTGCTTGAAGGTTGATGTTAGGTCAAACATTATTGGATTAACTTGAAATTTGACATTGAGCCTCTTGGAAGTATTTTAAGAGCATCCACGGGCTCTGATTGAAGATTTGATGTCTCTAATGTTGTTGTCGCTGGAAGGGCTCACTTTGTTGTTTGGAGAATGCGACTTTTTTTATTTTGGGCCAAACAATGTCGAAATAGCCTGAAATTTGATGTAGAGCATTCTAATGGCATTTTCAGACCACCTGTGTGCTCCGTTTTGTAAATCAAGGCCCTATCTTCCCCGCCGCCAGGAGCTCCTATTTGGCCGCTAAAAGAGTGAAGTCAGGCCAAATGATGTTGAAATGGCCCAAAACTTCCTATGCACTCTTCTTATGACTATTTTGAAGGATCTTAAAGTTTTCAAACAGTCCCGACAATATCTGTTGCCTGAAGTAGCATTGCCTGTTGTGGCCTGATGTAGCTTCATATGACTTCTTTGATTTTGAAGAGGCAAATTGACATTTTTTGTGTCAACAATGGAGGGCCCTGGTCTATAGATGCAAGGAGCCTATTTCCCAAAGATCAGCTATAGACATGTGGAAAACCAATTTCAAGCCTGAGATCATGTAGATGGTAATCAGCATTAAAATTAAGTCTCTGTCCAAGCTAATGGAATCAGTCGTTGACGCAGAAGAGTTTCAAAACGAGCTTGAGCAAAAGAATCGGTCCAGAAGAATGTAAGCTTCCACTTCTTCCACCTCCGAAGGAAAGAAGAAAGAAAAGGTTTTCAACGTCCAGACCTCAAAGACTCCTCGAAAAATAAAACACCCAAAGATGATTGTTAGTTTATTTGGTCTCAATCCAGTATTTGATGTAATAAATTGATTGATTTATTTATTTATCAATATAATCATGCTTTCTTTTCATGAGATGAATGGTGATTTATTACTTATTTGCACATAACCAATACGAATGACATCATGGTTCATGAGATGAACCGGAGTCCACAAGTATACTAGATGTAATATACGAGTATGGATGAGATCCACATGTGGGAGACATGTATAGTAAATCTTATATTTAAATATCTTCACAACCAGTGATGAGATTGGACATCTCATTTGACAAGGTTGCAGCACATTGATCACTATGAGATAATGTGATTTGTCTCGATCATCAGAATGAAAGATCCTAGATCATCGTGCTGGTACATTGGATGTATTGAATGACCATGAGAAGCACCTTATGAATACTGTCTTTACTTTAAGGTATGCTCTCATAATTCCCTAGCAATAAACTCTCAATCCCGAGACATTAATGACACAAGTTTCTATCTATTCATCTGCTTTGAGTCACCAATGAGTGAGGCCAATTGTAGGTCAACACCTCGGTGGTTTGGGTACATAGTAGTAGAGCTGTGGGAACATTCAATGGTTAAGATGGAATCTATCCTAATTATCCCCTTGTGCCAATTAATGGATTTATCATTGGTAAGTGCGCACCCATTCCGATTAAGAGTTGATTGGAAAGATACCGATGGTCATTATAATTAATTGGGGCTCAAGGATAGTAAGATATGGATCCAATTTGGTGGACAAGTCCAATTGATCCATGGATATAGATGGAGGGGCCTACTTGCAGTCATAGGGAAGTTTAGGGTCTTCTATGTAATTTATTCTTAAGACTGGAGTTCAATTGCATTTATATAGTGGAGTTATTTGCAATTAACTGTGGTCCCGGATTGCACATGAGATGTGGAGTCGCGTGTCCTAGTTGGAGCCAGCTTTCTATGGAATCCCTAGTGGTCCCCACACTAGCCCAAGTTATTAGAAAGTTACTAATTCTACTTGAACTCTAAAAGGAAGGAATTAGAAAGTTACTATTTCTATTTGAATTGAGACTTCTAATAGTAGTAATAGTAAGAAGAGAAAGTTGCTAATTCTAAATGCAAGTGGGACTTCTATTTTGATTAGTAAGTGGAGATTGCAAGAAGCAATAAATAGAGGATACAAGGGCTGGACGTCCAAACGCCTTGGATTCACGCCCAGCCCTAGTGCAAGTTGTTGCACATTTTCAATCTCTCTCTTGTGCAAGTTTTTGCACACCTCCTTCTCTCTTCTAGTTCTCTTTTAGTTCCATTAGAGTTTTAGTTTTCTTTAGGAGACCCCACCCATCTTCTTGAGAGAAGAATCTGATACGGGTCATAGCGTGGAAGATGATTGGATATTGGAGATCCTAATTTGTTAGCAAAGAAAGAGTTCTTCATCTTACAAGTCATTAGTTTGTCCATTGGAGCACAGCTGAGCTCCAAAGGTATAATCTACTTCCTTGTATGTTGTAGATTTTATTACTGCTTGTATGGTGCTGTATGTTTCTTCTAGATAGAGTTATTTACTGATCTTGGTTGATGAGTCTGAGGATTGGATCCTAGATTGGGTTTTGTTGCCTTCTGGATAGTTGATCTCTGCATCAAGTAGGTCAAAAGTTTTTGAAACATATCCTCGAGGCCCACCTATTTCCAACAATTGGTATCGAAGCCATACCTCATCTCTAATCATGTTAGATTAGTAAACTTGTTCTAATCTTTGCATGAGATGCGAAGAAGATAGAGCGAGGACTATGTATGGATCGGTTTTGATGGATAGGCTTGGTTTATTAGTAGATCCATGTTTGGATAGTCACAAAGTGGTTTAATAATGATGGAAGGATGGTAGGAAGCCATTGGAACACTTTAGAAGTGATTTGGAGAAGATTGGACACGAACTGCAGAAACCCAACTTGCAAGTTTCCATCAGCTCGGTCATCCGGGACTTGTGCTCTGTCGACCGAGTGGATGCAAGTCGGTCGACCGAGGACACTACGCAGCAGGATGCAGAATTTGGATTTTTCAATTTCGGGTCTTCTTTTGCGTCCTGTTTTTATAGCATTATTTGGCAGCCTATTTTTGTGATTTGTATGGTTGTATGAGATACTAACTTGCAGATGATCTTGTCCTCTCCATATGGTCCACAAGTCTTTTACTTTCTTTTAATGGTTGTTGGTTTATTTGAGGCTAAGTGTAAAGGGCATCATGGTTTTCTTGGTTTCCTGTGAAAGGGCAAGGCATGGTGAATTTCCCTATAGCCCTTTTATTTCCATGTTTAGATTACCATGAAAGTCTCATCGTCGAGACATAAGAATTTATGTAATTTTCTAAATTTGTAAATTCTGGTGATGTCCGAGACAAAGAAGGAAAGTGAAGTTGGACTCGTAATCAAAGAGTTTGAAGATTACCAAAAGTGTTTTGGAGTTGTCCAAAGAGTTTGAGAAAATTCCAAAATTTGGAAAGTCTAGAAGTCCAAGAGTCTATTCCGCTTGGGCCAAGTGGAGGAGATGACTAGTTTCTATTTTTAGCATGTTCTATTTATGGATGAATGCTTTTATAGAATGTTTCCAAATCTGATTCAAACATAGCAAGTTACCAAAATTGGTCAAATCAAATTAATTGTTGGAAAGAGTTCTAATTAGTGTTGATGACCCATGAGATGCACAGATTGGTAACACTAATCTAAGAAACTGGACTTTTCTTAACTTGACTTGGAACCAATCATTGGTCATATCATGAGATGATTTGATGTTCATATATGTGGGCCCTAATACCTTAAAAGGAAATCCTCAATTCTAAAATATTAAGTGGGAGCGGGGGCATTTAAATTGAAAAATCTCCATGGTTTTCCACCATAGGTCCATTGTTGGGAAAGTACTAGTGTAAGATCCCGACCCCAATCCTTTTGTTTAGCATTGTTTTAATCGTGGTTTAACTTGTTAAGCGAGATTTGACTTAGTTTGACCGCGTATTTGAGTTTGACCGGATTTTTCCTTGCCCTGGAGATTTTGTAGACCGTTGACTTTAGTTTGACCCGGTCCTTAGGATTTGTATTTTTATGGGAAATTACTTCGGATTTCTAAAAATTCTGGATTTGGTGTATTTCGACTTATTTTATGAAGTTTAACAACTTTCATGTTTTGATCATTTTGATTTGATACTCAGAAAATCACGTTTTTCGAGGAAAAGGGGCAAAACTGACCTTTCACATGAAACCTGTCCATGAATTTCGAAAATTTCAGAAATTGGGGAAAATACACTTTTTGGAAAGTAGAAATTTCGCCGATCGTTTTTGTCTTCTTCGTCGTTTTCATTCGGGACCCGCAAACATTAGTTTCAACCTTGGTGAGTTTGGGGCCCATGGGGCCCAGCCCATTTTCTCTTTAAAACCCATGGGTTCTCTTGTCTCCCCCATTCTTTCTCTCATTTCCTGCAACAAAGTGGGGTTAGGGTTTCTCCCAGCCCCCTTCCTCTCTCCTCATGCATCTCTTGTTCCTTGATGCTAAAGGGAGATTTGATCTTCCTCTCTTCTTCTTCTCCACTCAAGCTTTCCAAGGGAACCATTTTCAAGGATTTTGAGCTAGGAGAGACCCCTCATCCAAGCCTTTCTTCTTTGTTTGAGCTTCAAAAAGGTTAGCAATGGTTTCCTTTCATGAGATTCTTGTTTTTTCAAACCATTTTGAAGGGTTTTATCATTTATGCAATGGGTTTTCATGGAGTTTGGAAAATGATTGATTTCTAGGGTTCTTTGAGCTATTTTGGGGGTTTTATGATTTGTGGAGCTTGAGGCCATAAGAGGACTTCATGGAGTGTTTTTACATCTTCTCTTGACCAAGGCAAGTGAATTTCACAATTAATATGATGTTTTTGTGTTATTGTTAAGCTTCATGGTTTTTCTTCTTTATTTTGTTCAATTTTTCATGGTTTATGGATTGGCATTGAATGAATGAAGCAAGGTTATATTGATTTTCACTTTTGTTGTTATTGTACAACGAGTAGGGAATTTGGTTTTCACTTTGTTCATCTTGTAAAATTAGTCCTCTTTATGTTAAGTATGGGGTTCAATTAAGCTTTGCTTTAAAAAGTTTTACGTTTGGGCCAATTAGGATGTTTTGTGGATGGTTTGATGTGTTTGGAAGGCCAAGGAAGGGCCCAACAATTCATGGAATTGAGTAGGAATGAAAAGGAAGCAAAAGAATCAAGAAAAATCAGAAAAAAAAATGCAAAGAATGGAAGTTTTCTGCACTCGGGCCGGACTGGGCAGGCCCAGTCCGCTCGAGCGACCCACTGGGTCGCTCGAGCGGACCAGGCACTGTCTGGGTCCGCTCGAGCGACCCAGCTTCTGTCTGGGTCCGCTCGAGCGAGGCCCAGCTCAGTCTGGGTCTGGTTTGGGTCCGTTTATGGATCAGTTTTGGGCCTGTTCTTTGGGACTTCTTTGGGCTTGTCTTTGGGCCTGTTTCAAGTTTAGTTTTGGGTTATTTTAAAACTGTTTATTGGGCCATTTCAGATCTGATGTTGGGTCATCTTTGGGCCTGACATTTGACTGTTTTTAATGACTGTTAGTGGACTGTTTTAGAATTTGGTTGGTGGGCCTGTTTTATAGTTAGTTTGGATTGGTTTTAAAACTTGTTCCTTGGGCCTGATTAAAAATCAGTTTTTGGGCTGTTTAAAAATCAGTTTGTGGGCCTGATTCAAATCAGTTTTGGGTCGTTTTTAAGATCAGTTGTGGACTGTTTTAAGACTTGTTTTGTGGGCAGTTCAAGTTCAGTTTTGGGTTGTTTTAAACATATGTTTTGTGGGCCAATCAATGTTTAGCTTTGGGCTGTTTTTGAAATGTGTTTTGTGGGCGAATCAAGCTTGGTGTTTGGACTGTTTTAATAATGGTTTAGGCTAGAATTAAAAAGGGATATTTTGAGCTAAATAAGTAGGCTATTTTGGACTTGAATTAAGGCCAGCTATGGGCCTGTTTTGAAGAGTTTTGACATTACTTTGACACTTGGAAATTTGTGAAATGGGAATGGGACCAATGAGAGAATGAAAGTATGTAAAATTATCCGGGAATCGTCTGAGTCTCAATGCGCACTCTATCATTTAAATATTATCGATTTTCATTGGCATCAAACGCGCTCTTTACTAATCAGTGTTTAAATGATAGTTGTGCATTGAGATGGTTCCTTGGTAAATCATTAAGTCATCCTACATAATTCCATTCCATTTCAAGTCAGAAAAATGTATTTGTATTTGTATTAGTATTTGTATTTGTTTTCTTTGGTGGACTAACCTAAATAGCATCGATGATTTGTTATAAAATCATGTGTCTTCCCATGTTCGAAAGGGTTGCTCGTATGATTTTATACAAATCACCTCGATGCGTATTTGAACGGTTTACCATAGATATTCGTATGTTTTCTCCGATTTGATTTGAAAAGAGATTTGGAGTATGTTCGTCACATTCGGGATTTCTTCGATGAGATTATTGTTTTGATAAGACTCGTATTTGAAAATAAAACCCTCGAGGCAAGACTGGGCCAGAGCTATGTGGTGCGAGCCCATGAGCCAAAGAGGCTATGACTTCGAAAACAAAACCCTGAGGCAAGACGGGGCCAGAGCTATGTGGTGCGAGCCCCTGAGCCAAAGGGATTAGTATTATGTTAGATTTGCATCTGTTTGAGTTTGAAAACTAAAGGCACCACTAGGCTTAGGTCACCTTGTCGGGCTGATCACCCGGCTTGGGATCTTTACTCTGTCCGCCAGCTGCAGCTTGGATTCCGTCTGTACCGACCATGGCAACGGTAATGATCTGCCGGTCCCATTTGTATGGCTACGGTTCTGATCCTCTGTTTAGTACCACGTTTAGTGGCTACGCTCTGTCTGCTCTTATTACTTCGGTAATAGGAGGATTTAGCTAATTGTGGTCGCCTAGGTTTTATCCGTACATTACTTTAGTTTATGATTATTGTCGGTTATACTTTCTATGCCTTGATTTGTTTAATGTTTACGATATCGACCTTTATCGTATTGTTTCTACTATTCAGTTTTTAAATGTATTTCCAATTATTAAATGCTTTGCTTAGGTGGTTATCTTTTCGAGACATTTATGCTTTAGAGACTGTTCGTTTATTGCTTTGATATTCATGTTCGGTCTTTCGATCGTCTTATCGTGATTTATTGTTATTATTGGTTAGATTCCTTATTCGGTTTTACGAGGATTTCGCCGGGTTTTATGTATGTTCTTTTATTCATATTATTTGTTGATTTGCTTGCCAGACCGTCGTGTCTGACCCTCTTTGTTTGGTGCCAGTTCCTTCTCTTTTCTGTTTGTAGGTGTTTGATCAGAGGAGGCGGTGGGACCGCCGGTCTGACGTGAGAGGCTGCCCGTTGATATCATCTAGATGTCAAGTTTGGCACCAGAGTTCGTATTGAAATGCTAGGGTAGGATTTATGTTTAGTTGGTTATATGGTTGTATGGCTTTATTAGCCTTTTACTTGGGTTGTAATTAAGACACTTGTTAATTGAAATTTGAATATGGGAAATAATAGATTTGTTACTACCAGCTCAGTGTGTTGTGATTTATGATTTATGCCAGTCTGTTTATGATGACTTTGTGATATTGGTTGCGTACGACACGGAACCCGATGGCCACGGATTCCGGGTCGTAACACCATGTTTAGCTTCCGCGAAAAAATATACTCTGATTGTGTTGGAATGTGATTATCCTCATTCACGCGGATCTTGGGAACTATAACAAAAAGTTTCAAATTATTCCAAAATTTCGCACCCCGAGATCGGTTCGCTGCAGGTCCCGGTTTCGGGGCGTGACAGGTTTGGTATCAGAGCTGGTTAGTTTCTAGGAAATAAAATACTCTAGAGACGTTAAGACGTGTGGTGAGGATTCGTTAGATTGTGTCGATTTGTTTTCTCGTGTCTTTGTTTCTTTGGATTTGAGTCGGCTTTTCTTTCAGTTCGGGAGATTTTGCTTGTCTTTTCTTTTTGTTCTTGTTGTTAGGAGATTTGGATGACCAAATTTCCTCCTTAGTGGTGGAGAATTTAAAGTCTCCATGCTCTTGTTCAGTGTCTTTTGTCTGTGCTTGTGTCGGAGACTGAGAACCCTCTGGTTTTAGTATGTTGTTTTCGGAGAACCTCAGCAGACTTTCAGCCTTCAGCATCTTCATTGTGGTTAATGAGAGAAGACATGTGCATTTTTCCGTCAAAGTAGGACTTGAGTAGTATTCGAAGACCCCCTTTCGGCTAATCGAAGATCGTCATGCAGCGCACCAGAGTAAGTAAATGTGGATTTTTGGGTGAATCCGGACCATCTTTCCAAGATGAAGGACTGCAAGAGGCGTATTAGCTAGTGATTCTATGAAGGAAGAAGTGATCCTTAGTTAGTAAGATTGGAAGCTAGTGCCAGAAACTCAGGGATTTCCCGGATTCGACGAGCCTTGCCATGGATTTGCTTGAGAATTTTGGTGACTTGTAGCGTAGCCGGTGTAGTTGATTCAGCAAGGGAGTACCTCAGTGGTTTGGATGTCCATTTCTTATTTAAGAATGATTTTCGTGATGTTTTCATCGTTGTTATAATTTTTCATTAATATCTTTGGTTTATCCTTGTAATGTTTAAAAATGGATTTATGTTTCTTCTTTAAGGCTTACTTTGAAATAAACTATGTTATATACTCTTTTCATGAGTCACATGATCTTGTTTTCAAGATTGGTCTTTAAAAGCATGTAACTCAAAATTGTGTTTCTTTCTCAAAGAGTAGTGTGAGATTTCTATTTCATTGAGTTGTTTTCTTTGGCTATGTAAAATGAAATTTCTTAAAGGTTTTCGTGTTTAGATTTTATGTAGATTTCCTACATTTGTTTAACGCTCAACTTTATTTAGGTTTTCGCAAGATTTTTATAAACAAATGAGTTAGTTTTCAATAAGGTTTAGTGTTTAATTAACACTCAGATTTCAACAAAGTCTAATGTATAGTCATACTATATGAATTTGATTTATTTTTGAAAATCCTAATTTGAAACTGTTGAGTATTTCAATGATTTGTTGGGTTGTGAAAATATGAATTTCAAATGAATAATGTTGTTTCATGTTCAAAACTTTGGAAAACCTCATTTATTAAGTTTTATTTGATAATTTGGAAGTTCAGCTTCTACTGTGTTTTAAAATGATCAAAATTTAACTAAGTAATAGTTTTAGTCCCTATGTTTAGGATTTTACGAGTTGTTTTGCATCGAATGGATGAGTTGTAGTAGCCTTTGGTTGGAGTTCGGAGGTGTATGAAGTGAAAGGATTGACATCAGATTTGGCAGATATATTTTTGTTGATAACACCGTATCTAAGAGGTCAAGAGCAGCAAGTAGATAGAATCAGATGTGGGCAAGATTTCAGAGGGCATCACAGAAAGATTGGAAATTCGGAGTTGTGATTTCAGAATGAAGAAGCATTGACGGTATTTTTGGAGCCGAGAATCTGAATGGTACAGTGTAAGTAGGTATTTGGAATTCCAGGAATTTTTGAAGAGGGAGATATTTCAGAGAAAACATGTCTACGATCACATCTTTGTGCAAGCATCGGGAGCACCGTGTACAACTTTGAAGGACTTAAGGCACAGGATTCCAAGTGATAGAAGGAGACAGAATTTGCAGTTCTTTGGACCGACAGTCGCTGACGAAATAAGCAAAAGAATTGATCCAGTGCAGGAACTACAGATGACACCGAGGGTACTTAGGAGTGTTGGGCACCAGTTTGGCCAGAGGAGTTTGTTTTCGAACAGATATGTGGATTAGTGTGAAGCCTTCAACCGAATCAGAGTGTGGTTGATCGTGCATCTCAACGTCAGGTTTGGTCAGAGGTTGTCTCTCAGGCACCGAGGTCTAGCATAGGGTGTCAGTGTTTTCGTTTGTCTTTTTGGGTTTTCGATTTCGATTTGGTTTAAGCCATTTGGAGGACCAAATGGATTCTAAGGGGGGGAGGATGTAAGATCCCGACCCCAATCCTTTTGTTTAGCATTGTTTTAATCGTGGTTTAACTTGTTAAGCGAGATTTGACTTAGTTTGACCGCGTATTTGAGTTTGACCGGATTTTTCCTTGCCCTGGAGATTTTGTAGACCGTTGACTTTAGTTTGACCCGGTCCTTAGGATTTGTATTTTTATGGGAAATTACTTCGGATTTCTAAAAATTCTGGATTTGGTGTATTTCGACTTATTTTATGAAGTTTAACAACTTTCATGTTTTGATCATTTTGATTTGATACTCAGAAATCACGTTTTTCGAGGAAAAGGGGCAAAACTGACCTTTCACATGAAACCTGTCCATGAATTTCGAAAATTTCAGAAATTGGGGAAAATACACTTTTTGGAAAGTAGAAATTTCGCCGATCGTTTTTGTCTTCTTCGTCGTTTTCATTCGGGACCCGCAAACATTAGTTTCAACCTTGGTGAGTTTGGGGCCCATGGGGCCCAGCCCATTTTCTCTTTAAAACCCATGGGTTCTCTTGTCTCCCCCATTCTTTCTCTCATTTCCTGCAACAAAGTGGGGTTAGGGTTTCTCCCAGCCCCCTTCCTCTCTCCTCATGCATCTCTTGTTCCTTGATGCTAAAGGGAGATTTGATCTTCCTCTCTTCTTCTTCTCCACTCAAGCTTTCCAAGGGAACCATTTTCAAGGATTTTGAGCTAGGAGAGACCCCTCATCCAAGCCTTTCTTCTTTGTTTGAGCTTCAAAAAGGTTAGCAATGGTTTCCTTTCATGAGATTCTTGTTTTTCAAACCATTTTGAAGGGTTTTATCATTTATGCAATGGGTTTTCATGGAGTTTGGAAAATGATTGATTTCTAGGGTTCTTTGAGCTATTTTGGGGGTTTTATGATTTGTGGAGCTTGAGGCCATAAGAGGACTTCATGGAGTGTTTTTACATCTTCTCTTGACCAAGGCAAGTGAATTTCACAATTAATATGATGTTTTTGTGTTATTGTTAAGCTTCATGGTTTTTCTTCTTTATTTTGTTCAATTTTTCATGGTTTATGGATTGGCATTGAATGAATGAAGCAAGGTTATATTGATTTTCACTTTTGTTGTTATTGTACAATGAGTAGGGAATTTGGTTTTCACTTTGTTCATCTTGTAAAATTAGTCCTCTTTATGTTAAGTATGGGGTTCAATTAAGCTTTGCTTTAAAAAGTTTTACGTTTGGGCCAATTAGGATGTTTTGTGGATGGTTTGATGTGTTTGGAAGGCCAAGGAAGGGCCCAACAATTCATGGAATTGAGTAGGAATGAAAAGGAAGCAAAAGAATCAAGAAAAATCAGAAAAAAAATGCAAAGAATGGAAGTTTTCTGCACTCGGGCCGGACTGGGCAGGCCCAGTCCGCTCGAGCGACCCACTGGGTCGCTCGAGCGGACCAGGCACTGTCTGGGTCCGCTCGAGCGACCCACTGGGTCGCTCGAGCGACCCAGCTTCTGTCTGGGTCCGCTCGAGCGGACCTGGGTCCGCTCGAGCGAGGCCCAGCTCAGTCTGGGTCTGGTTTGGGTCCGTTTATGGATCAGTTTTGGGCCTGTTCTTTGGGACTTCTTTGGGCTTGTCTTTGGGCCTGTTTCAAGTTTAGTTTTGGGTTATTTTAAAACTGTTTATTGGGCCATTTCAGATCTGATGTTGGGTCATCTTTGGGCCTGACATTTGACTGTTTTTAATGACTGTTAGTGGACTGTTTTAGAATTTGGTTGGTGGGCCTGTTTTATAGTTAGTTTGGATTGGTTTTAAAACTTGTTCCTTGGGCCTGATTAAAAATCAGTTTTTGGGCTGTTTAAAAATCAGTTTGTGGGCCTGATTCAAATCAGTTTTGGGTCGTTTTTAAGATCAGTTGTGGACTGTTTTAAGACTTGTTTTGTGGGCAGTTCAAGTTCAGTTTTGGGTTGTTTTAAACATATGTTTTGTGGGCCAATCAATGTTTAGCTTTGGGCTGTTTTTGAAATGTGTTTTGTGGGCGAATCAAGCTTGGTGTTTGGACTGTTTTAATAATGGTTTAGGCTAGAATTAAAAAGGGATATTTTGAGCTAAATAAGTAGGCTATTTTGGACTTGAATTAAGGCCAGCTATGGGCCTGTTTTGAAGAGTTTTGACATTACTTTGACACTTGGAAATTTGTGAAATGGGAATGGGACCAATGAGAGAATGAAAGTATGTAAAATTATCCGGGAATCGTCTGAGTCTCAATGCGCACTCTATCATTTAAATATTATCGATTTTCATTGGCATCAAACGCGCTCTTTACTAATCAGTGTTTAAATGATAGTTGTGCATTGAGATGGTTCCTTGGTAAATCATTAAGTCATCCTACATAATTCCATTCCATTTCAAGTCAGAAAAATGTATTTGTATTTGTATTAGTATTTGTATTTGTTTTCTTTGGTGGACTAACCTAAATAGCATCGATGATTTGTTATAAAATCATGTGTCTTCCCATGTTCGAAAGGGTTGCTCGTATGATTTTATACAAATCACCTCGATGCGTATTTGAACGGTTTACCATAGATATTCGTATGTTTTCTCCGATTTGATTTGAAAAGAGATTTGGAGTATGTTCGTCACATTCGGGATTTCTTCGATGAGATTATTGTTTTGATAAGACTCGTATTTGAAAATAAAACCCTCGAGGCAAGACTGGGCCAGAGCTATGTGGTGCGAGCCCATGAGCCAAAGAGGCTATGACTTCGAAAACAAAACCCTGAGGCAAGACGGGGCCAGAGCTATGTGGTGCGAGCCCCTGAGCCAAAGGGATTAGTATTATGTTAGATTTGCATCTGTTTGAGTTTGAAAACTAAAGGCACCACTAGGCTTAGGTCACCTTGTCGGGCTGATCACCCGGCTTGGGATCTTTACTCTGTCCGCCAGCTGCAGCTTGGATTCCGTCTGTACCGACCATGGCAACGGTAATGATCTGCCGGTCCCATTTGTATGGCTACGGTTCTGATCCTCTGTTTAGTACCACGTTTAGTGGCTACGCTCTGTCTGCTCTTATTACTTCGGTAATAGGAGGATTTAGCTAATTGTGGTCGCCTAGGTTTTATCCGTACATTACTTTAGTTTATGATTATTGTCGGTTATACTTTCTATGCCTTGATTTGTTTAATGTTTACGATATCGACCTTTATCGTATTGTTTCTACTATTCAGTTTTTAAATGTATTTCCAATTATTAAATGCTTTGCTTAGGTGGTTATCTTTTCGAGACATTTATGCTTTAGAGACTGTTCGTTTATTGCTTTGATATCCATGTTCGGTCTTTCGATCGTCTTATCGTGATTTATTGTTATTATTGGTTAGATTCCTTATTCGGTTTTACGAGGATTTCGCCGGGTTTTATGTATGTTCTTTTATTCATATTATTTGTTGATTTGCTTGCCAGACCGTCGTGTCTGACCCTCTTTGTTTGGTGCCAGTTCCTTCTCTTTTCTGTTTGTAGGTGTTTGATCAGAGGAGGCGGTGGGACCGCCGGTCTGACGTGAGAGGCTGCCCGTTGATATCATCTAGATGTCAAGTTTGGCACCAGAGTTCGTATTGAAATGCTAGGGTAGGATTTATGTTTAGTTGGTTATATGGTTGTATGGCTTTATTAGCCTTTTTACTTGGGTTGTAATTAAGACACTTGTTAATTGAAATTTGAATATGGGAAATAATAGATTTGTTACTACCAGCTCAGTGTGTTGTGATTTATGATTTATGCCAGTCTGTTTATGATGACTTTGTGATATTGGTTGCGTACGACACGGAACCCGATGGCCACGGATTCCGGGTCGTAACACCATGTTTAGCTTCCGCGAAAAATATACTCTGATTGTGTTGGAATGTGATTATCCTCATTCACGCGGATCTTGGGAACTATAACAAAAAGTTTCAAATTATTCCAAAATTTCGCACCCCGAGATCGGTTCGCTGCAGGTCCCGGTTTCGGGGCGTGACAACTAGCCTCGCGCCATCAAGAGTATGGCCGTTCCCCACGAATGGCTTTTATTTATCTGGTTACTAGATATGGAACTCCTTTGGATAGTATTGGTGAGACTGGTGGGGGCCCTCTCCCCAAGGAGTAGCTGCCCAAAATGGTTGTCACGCAATACTAGTTCGTGGGTCACACTTAACTAAAATAACGATGTAGTATCCCCAAGGATTTGCCTAATGTATTTTAGAAACCAAAGCTACTCGTGAAAGAAACTGCGATTCAGATCTGGAAATCACTAGGGGAAGACGTCTATGGCTGATTTGCAACAAAATAGGTTTTAAAAAATCTGATCTGGGCAGCGCAAATCAGCCATATAGATCGCATAAAAACTCCATGGTTTCATGATCAACAAGTGTATAATTAAAGGAGATTCAGGAAGACTATTACCTTGATGATGTGTAGACTTCAAATCTCTAAAATAAAAGATCCAAAGGGCTGAACTCAGACTTGCAATTAGCAAAAACCTTGCTGGAATTTTCTGCAGTAGAATTGCTTTTGATCTTTTTCTCTATTTCACTTCCAAATCTGATTGGCTAAGATGGTGGGATCTTAATCTAGATTTCTAGATGGGTTTTGAGAACTTTTATCTATGGAAAAATCTCAGACCTGAAACTCTCTTCAATGAAGAAGAAAAGAGGGCTGGACGTGTGGGATATGGGATGTGTATGTGGGACGTCCAAACGGGGGAGCTTCCTCCTTTTATTGAAAACTTTGGGATTCATTTCCTTAAAAGTTATCCCTACTAATTCTCATAGATGTCCTAAAAGAAAAGTATAATCCAAAGATTTACTTCCTTTTTAGAAACACTCCAATTAGAAAAGGAAACTAAAGGAACATCCCACAAACTTTAGCAATTAGTAATCTTAGTTGCACAACACTTACCAATTTAAGTTTCTAATTCAAAAGGGAAACTTTACTATAGGAATACTAATCCAAAGAGGAGTCCAACCTTTCCAAGTAGAGAGACCTACTCAAAGTTGGAAACCTCACCTATGGAATTCCCATTATGGACGTCCTACATAAAATAATGCACACCATGGCCCACAAATAATTTATCTAGAATTAAATTCATGTATGCCATTAAAGGCCTATTTGAATTTAAACTCAAAAATTATTTTTCCACTAAAATAATTCAACCACATTTTATCTAAACAAATTAGGAAACCTTGCCAATCTAGGAAAGTGACTAGAGAAGGGACCAAAAGACATATTTGCCCTTGGCTCCCAAAATGACCAAAATGTCCATGCTAAACCCATAGCAACATTAAGACCATTTTAACCTCAACTCATTCCATTAAAGAGTTATGGTTGAACTCCAGGGATAAATATAATTATAAAATAAGCTCGTCAGAAAATGACAGTTGTCTTTGACCTACTAAGTAAAATGACCTAAATGCCCCTCTATGTAACATCCATAATCAAGTCAGGTGATCCGATGTACTATCAGCCTTCTCGATTACATCTAAACCTTAGAACTTCATATCCTTAACTTAATCATAATTCGGATATCATTCTCTTGGTCCAGGGACCGACCCACACGTTCAATATCCATATGGAACATCCATATACTAAGATCTTACATTTTGATGATTAATCGGATAATTCTAAGGGGACGATCATTCCATCATTAGATGGCATAGATTCTTTATTGCATCTGCACGTCCCAACTGATCAAGTCCGAGTACCCAAAACACAGAGCTATTGACCCATGAAAAGAATCTCACCCAGAGTGAATTAAAGCACAAGAACTTGACTTCGTCAGTTCATCCACAAATGCTCAAGATTAAGAGCACTGGTCACTCAGTAGCATGAGGTGACTTGATCTCTCTCAGTGATAGTACTATTTTAGAGATCACACCTACAATGGTCTTGTTCAATGCATTGTACATGCACTAATGAGATAAATCCGGGATAGGCCTCCCATGACTTAGGTAAGTCACCCTGAATACGGGAGAGTCTCTCACTATAACTTATACCAAGATGAAGTGCCCAACTCCATCTCTCAGTTATGAACAAATATGTTGTTTTCAGTGTCCATGAATCAGACCTATCTGTGTGTAGGCACTACAAACCTAATTCATTTACTAGAAACAATGGGCCTTACACAACCATACATATATACATGTTTAAAGAGAAAAGAGTCATTCTATTAAATAACCAGTAAATATCCAGTAACAAAAGATGAGAGTACAGCTAGTGGGCTTTAGGGCATACACCAATCCCAACAAACTCCCACTTGCACTAAAGATCACTACTTCCTAACCTAACACCCATAGACTTAACATGAGAAGTAAAGACTTTCTCAGTAAGAGTCTTAGTGAATGGGTCAGCTAAGTTATTTGCTGAGGCAATCTGCTCCACCACTATTTCTCCATCCTGAATGAATTCCCAGATCAAGTGGTACTTTTTCTGAATGTGCTTGCCTTCCTTGTGATTCGTGGGCTCTTTGCACTGTGCTACGGCACCAGTGTTGTCGCAGTACATGACAATCGGTTTTTGCACTGCAGGAACAACTCCCAATTCCAATAGGAATTTTCTGAGCCATACTGCTTCCTTTGCAGCTTCCGATGCCGCCACATAATCTGCTTCCATGCTAGAATCAGCAGTACAGGATTGCTTGACACTTCTCCATGATATAGCCCTTCCTGACAGAGTAAAGACGTATCCTGAAGTAGGCTTTCTAGCATCTCTATCAGATTGGAAATCAGAATCTATGTACGCCAAAGGCGTTAGATCATCTGCTCGATAGGTTAGCATATAATCTTTCGTTCTCCGAAGATACTTGAATATATGCTTAACAGCTGTCCAATGCATGGGTCCAGGGTTTGACTGATATCTGCTAACCATGCTAATGGCAAAGCAAATATCTGGTCTAGTACATAACATTGCATACATGAGGCTTCCAACAGCGGACGCATATGGAACTCTCCTCATGCTCTCTATCTCTTCAGATGTCTTTGGACATTGATCTCGAGACAGTGGTACTCCATGTCTAGAAGGTAGCAAGCCCTTCTTGGAGTCGTGCATGTTAAACTTGGCCAATATCTTCTCAATATATGAAGATTGGGATAAGGATAACATCTTATTCTTACGATCTCGCAAAAGCTTGATCCCTAAGATATAGCTGGCCTCACCTAAATCCTTCATCTGAAATTGAGAGGATAACCAAACCTTTGTGGATGACAATATACCTACATCATTTCCAATGAGCAATATGTCATCTACATACAGAACCAAAAATGCAACTGCTTTTCCACTTCCTTTCTTATACACACATGGTTCATCAATGTTTTGATCAAAGCCAAAAGATTTGACTGCCTGATTAAACTTGATGTTCCATGCTCTAGATGCTTGCTTGAGTCCATAAATGGACTTCTTAAGTTTACAAACCATGTTATCTTGGCCACTAGCAATGAAACCCTCTGGTTGCATCATATAGATGTATTCGTCAAGACTTCCATTAAGAAAAGCTGTCTTGACATCCATCTGCCATATCTCGTAGTCATAATGACATGCGATGGCCAAGAGAATCCTTATGGACTTAAGCATAGCCACTGGTGAAAAGGTTTCCTCATAATCGATACCCTCTTTCTGAGTATACCCTTTCGCCACCAGTCTTGCTTTGAAGGTTTCCACCTTCCCATCCACTCCTCTTTTCCTCTTGTAGATCCACTTGCACCCTATGGGTTTAATCCCTTCAAGTGCATCTACAAGTTTCCAAACTTGATTGGAATACAAAGAATCCATTTCAGATTTCATCGCTTGCTGCCACATGTCAGCATCTATATCCGTTACTGCTTCATCATAACTAGCAGGATCCTCAACCAGATCTTTAGAGTCTGTCTTAAAAGACACTCTTAGATATGTTTCTGGCTGTCTAGAAATTCTCCCACTATGACGAGGCTCCGAAGTGTTAAAAGGAATATCCTGTTCATCTACCGCCTCAGGATCTGGTACAGATGTTATAGGAGATCCCGAAAGAATCTCCTCAAGGGTTTCTTTACAATTAAGCTCTTGGTACATCATACAATCATCCTCCAAGTACCTAGCAAGAGTGTTGATAAGCACTTTTTGCTCCTTTGGATGATAAAAGATGCCACCTCTCATTCCCTTAGGATACCCAATGAAGTAGCACATTTCCGATCTGGGTTCCAGCTTGGTAGCTTTATCATTCAGCACATAGGCTGGATAACCCCAAATGTGGATATGTCTTAAACTGGGTTTTCGACCTGTCCACTATTTTCTGCGGTGTCCTAGGCATTGATTTAGAAGGTACCAGATTTAAAATGTATGCTGCTGCTTGTAGGGCATATCCCCAAAAAGATATAGGTAGGGTTGCATGACTCATCATGGACCTTACCATATCAAGAAGGGTACGGTTTCTTCTCTCCGCTACACCATTTTGCTGGTGTGTACCCGGTGCAGACAACTGAGACACAATCCCATGTTGTGTGAGGTACTCTTTGAACTCACCCAGGAGGTACTCACCACCTCGATCAGATCGAAGGGCTTTGATATGTTTCCTAGTTGTAACTCCGCCTCAGCCTTGAATTGCTTGAATTTATCAAACGCCTCAGACTTGCGTCACATTAAGTACACATATCCATACCTAGAGTAATCATTGGTGAAGGTGATGTAATACTCATACCCTCCTCGAGCCGGTTTGTTCATAGGACCACACACATCAGTGTGAATTAATTCTAACAACTCTTTTGACCTTAGTCCCTTTCCAGAGAATGACCTTTTGGTCATCTTTCCCTTGAGACAAGATTCGCACTGAGGAAAAGGTTTGAAATCTAATGAGCTCAAAGGCCCATCTTCTGCCAACCTCTGAATCCGTTTTAGGATAATGTGACCCAAATGTAAGTGCCAAAGATATGTGTCATTGATTGAAGATACATTCCTTTTAAGGGAAGTTGAGTTTTCTTGTTGTACATTATGCAGTGTATGAGCAATAGGATATATATAAAATAAGTTGTCATGCATTCTACCGGAACATATAATATTTCCATCTCTACTGATATCAACACCAGAATGGAAGGAAACTGAATAATTAAATTCAATGAGTCTGGAAACTGAAATTAAATTCTTCCTCATGTCCGGAACATAGAAAATATTATTTAAAACTAATATCCTATCACATGGAAAATGTAAGGAAACAACTCCTACTGCAGTGCCCAAACTTTAGCTCCAGTTCCAACTCTAAAGGCAAACTCTCCTTTCTCAATCTTCTGCATTATCTGAAACCCGTGCAATGAATTGCAGATATGATTAGTGGCTCCGGAGTCTACTATCCATGAATCAGTAGAATCAACCACCAGACAAGTTTCAATGTAGTAGGAAAAAGTTGTACCTTCTTAACTGAGGCTAGCAACTTGGGATAATCTTTCTTCCAATGACCTTTGAGGCCACACTTGAAGCATTTCCCTTTGGGCTTTCCATCTGTACCCTTGTCCTTCTTTTTACCAGTATTGTCCTTTTTCTGTCCTTTTCCCTTATTCTGCTTCTTCTTGAACTCTCCTTGGTACCCTTTCGGGTTTAGTTTAGAGGAAGACTGGAAAAAGTGAGCTTGGGCTTTGGGCTTCATGATAGCCTCCGTCGCCTGGAGTTCTTGCATTAACTCAGATAGAGTCATGTCCATCTTGCTCATATTAAAATTGAGCTTGAACTGATTGAAAGAGTCCGGCAGAGTTTTGAGAATCATATCAGTTTGACTCTCTGCATCAATCTCAGCCCCTAGAATCTCAGCAACATTGAAACAATCCATCATCTTGAGCATATGCTCTCTGACAGGTGTTTCCTCAGCCATCCTAGTATTCATGATAGTCCTTATAGCAGCTTGCCTAGCTGGCCTGCTTTTGTCTGTGAACATCTCAGACAAGGACATCATGATTTCATAGGCTGTGTCCATTTGCTCGTGCTGTGTTTGCAAGCAAGCATGTAGCATTTAGCCATGCTATTCACTTTCTTCCATTTCCTCTCAGCCTCTAACTGGTCATCAGTAGAATTAACATCAATATCAGGATAGGTTTCCGACAAGACATACTTGTACTCCTCAGCAGTGAGTACTATGTCAAGATTTCTCTTCCAATCTACGAAATTAGGGTCAGTCAGTTTGTTCTCACGAAGAATGCTCATCAACGGACTAAAAGAATCTTTACCCATCACTCTCTGGATATGAAATGGTTTATAATTAGACAGGTAGTATATATGTAACATGCATATGGTGCTTGTTATAAAAGGAAAAATAAAGCACAAAACTTTTTACATTATTTAACCCTAATCATAATGTATCAGTGTTTTAACCTCCTCATAGACCCTCCATCGAAGGGATGGCCGAGCCTACAGTCACGTTGAATTAAGGTATGCTTATTTGGATTATCACTATCTGGATACACATATCCAGTGGCAGTCCAATCACTGATTGTTTTGGCCTCATATAACAAATAACTCTTAACTCCTAGGGAGAGGTCATTACCGTCTTATGTCAAGTGTTTTACCATCTCTTATGAAATTTCTCAGAATGTCTATGATTTAAGTCCTCTGAAGGGAAGTGACTTTTATCCATTCTAGAAGTAAACTTTAGTAAAAAGCTCCATCGAAGGGATGGCCGCTCCCACCAATACTTCATTGACATTCTATAGAAGTGATCTTTAGTAAAGAACTCCACCGAAGGGATGGCCGTTCCCACTAACACCTCATTATGAATATTCACATTAGTTCACCCATTAACCCATCGAAGCGATCTTTAGTAAAGAACTCCACCGAAGGGGTGGCCGCTCCCACTAACACCTTAATGAGATAACATGAACCGAAAATGGAAGGCCGTGGGGTCTTTCCAAAATCCCCTCTCCCACTTGATTATTTATCACTAGGGTTTTTAAAAAATCTTTTTGACCTTTACATTGTTTACTCAAAAGCTCTTTTAAATCTAGCAAACTTAGTTAATTAAATTTATGACTCAATGACTTAAGTCATCTTAAAAATAAATAACCTTTGCTTTAAAACATTTGAGAAAATCCCTTTAAAGAATCAAAAACCTAACTTGGGTTATGGAAACCCATAGGTAGCATTTAATTAGATTTTAGTTTAGCCTCTTTTGGAAACCAAGGGTACCAAGATAAACTAAACCCTATCCAATTTTAAACCTTAGACAAAATAGAAGGTGCTGGTCTAAGTTCCGTTTAAAATAATTAGCCAAACTTAAAAACAATCCAATATAGAAAGATGCCAATTTTAGAACCTAATGGTGGCCATGTTTCTAGGTGACAATTATAGCAATTATATAAAGCATTTATCCATGCATTCCATATATAAGAGCAAATAAAAGTATGCAATCCTTGATAGCTCCCTGCTCTTCAGACTTTAAATCCTTATCGAACTAGGACATCAAAAAATAGATCTCATCTTGCACCAAGAAGCCTTGTCTCCTCCACCACTAAGGAATCCAGTTCCTTGCAACCTATCTTGCTTGAAGCTTTCTTCTTCTTGCTTGATCCAACAAATTAAATTTACACAAGCAAACCCATAAAAAACAAAACCACAAATTACATTGGAGATACCTATGATTTTTAAGAAAGCTTACATCAAGACTAGTTGGAATAAAAGTAAAGAAAGAATTACAACTTCCAATGATTGCTAAACGCGCAATCGTACACTTTCCAACTAATAAAAAAAATTCAAATCCACATAACAATCATGCGAACCATCAAGGATGCAATATATGGCTGCAAACAAAGAGGTTAGTGCATGCAAAATACTATCTACATCATTAAACAAATTTGAAAAATAAATTCCAGCAATGTTAATGAAACTTGCACACAACATGCATCACTTAAAGAAATCTGAATATAACTTCAGTAGGGTGCCACCATGCCCATAATCAATCTAGGATTAATTAAACACAACATGTGATCATGATTTCACATGGAGTGGCTCTGATACCACTGAAAGAAACTGCGATTCAGATCTGGACATCACTAGGGGAAGACGTCCATGGCTGATTTGTAACAAAATAGGTTTAAAAAAAATCTGATTTGGGCAGCGCAAATCAGCCATATAGATCGCATAAAAACTCCAAGGTTTCATGATCAACAAGTGTATAATTAAAGGAGATTCAAGAAGACTATTACCTTGATGATGTGTAGACTTCAAATCTCTGAAATAAAAGATCCAAAGGGTTGAACTCAGACTTGCAATTAGCAAAAACCTTGCTGGAATTTTCTGCAGTAGAATTGCTTTTGATCTTCTTCTCATTTCACTTCCAAATCTGATTGGCTAAGATGGTGGGATCTTAATCTAGATTTCTAGATGAGTTTTGAGAACTTTTATCTATGGAAAAATCTCAGACCTGAAACTCTATTCAATGAAGAAGAAAAGAGGGCTGGACGTGTGGGATATGGGATGTGTATGTTGGACGTCCAAAGGGGGGAGCTTCCTCCTTTTATTGAAAACTTTGGGATTCCTTTCCTTAAAAGTTATCCCTACTAATTCTCATAGATGTCCTAAAAGAAAAGTATAATCCAAAGATTTACTTCCTTTTTAGAAACACTCCAATTAGAAAAGGAAACTAAAGGAACATCCCACAAACTTTAGCAATTAGTAATCTTAGTTGCACAACACTTACCAATTTAAGTTTCTAATTCAAAAGGGAAACTTTACTATATGAATACTAATCCAAAGAGGAGTCCAACATTTTCAAGTAGAGAGACCTACTCAAAGTTGGAAACCTCACCTATGGAATTCCCATTATGGACGTCCCACATAAAATAATGCACACCATGGCCCACAAATAATTTATCTAGAATTAAATTCATATATGCCATTAAAGGCCTATTTGAATTTAAACCCAAATATTATTTTTCCACTAAAATAATTCAACCACATTTTATCTAAACAAATTAGGAAACCTTGCCAATCTAGGAAAGTGACTAGAGAAGGGACCAAAAGACATATTTGCCCTTGGCTCCCAAATGACCAAATGTCCATGCTAAACCCATAGCAACATTAAGACCATTTTAACCTCAACTCATTCCACTAAAGAGTTATGGTTGAACTCCAGGGACAAATATAATTATAAAATAAGCTCGTCAGAAAATGACAGTTGTCTTCGACCTACTAAGTAAAATGACCTAAATGCCCCTCTATGTAACATCCATAATCAAGTCAAGTGATCCGATGTACTATCAGCCTTCTCGATTACATCTAAACCTTAGAACTTCATATCCTTAATCATCATCCGGATATCATTCTCTTGGTCCAGGGAGCGACCCACAAGTTCAATATCCATATGGAACATCCATATACTAAGATCTTAGATTTTGATGATTAATCGGATAATTCTAAGGGGACGATCATTCCATCATTAGATGGCATAGATTCTTTATTGCATCTGCACGTCCCAATTGATCAAGTCCGAGTACCCAAAACACAGAGCTGTTGACCCATGAAAAGAATCTCACCCAGAGTGAATTAAAGCACAAGAACTTGACTTCGTCAGTTCATCCACAAATGCTTAAGATTAAGAGCACTGGTCACTCAGTAGCATGAGGTGACTTGATCTCTCTCAGTGATAATACTATTTTAGAGTTCACACCTACAATGGTCCTGTTCAATGCATTGCACATGCACTAATGAGATAAATCCGGGATAGGCCTCCCATGACTTAGGTAAGTCACCCTGAATACGGGAGAGTCTCTCACTATAACTTATACCAAGATAAAGTGCCCAACTCCATCTCTCAGTTATGAACAAATATGTTGTTTTCAGTGTCTATGAATCAAACCTATCTGTGTGTAGGCACTACAAACCTAATTCATTTACTAGAAACAATGGGCCTTACACAACCATACATATATACATGTTTAAAGAGAAAAGAGTCATTCTATTAAATAACCAGTAAATATCCAGGTAACAAAAGATGAGAGTGCAGCTAGTGGGCTTTAGGGCATACACCAATCCCAACAACTCGGGAGTCATACATTATTTGGTATGAGATACCTAGACAATAATGAATGATGGGGATCATAGATAGTTAGTCTTAATCCAAATTTTGACCAACTTTGATCCGCACCAATCTAAGTGACATTCGCACTCCCCAAGGAGGCATGCCCTAAAGGATTGGAATTCCGATGTATTCTAAATTTAGTGGTTATGAGGATTCCTAAATGAATTTGGTAGAATACTAAACCCTAATATCATTTATATTCTTTTATTGAATGTATGGTTATGTGCTACAGTTTATTCAACATGAATTCGAATACTTTCAATCCACTTGCGACCATCCTCAACCAGAACAAGTTGGTGGGATCTAACTATGTTGACTGGAAAAGGAACCTGGATATTGTACTGACAGCTTCAGGATACAAATATGTCATAACCATGCCCCCCCACCCTTGAGGAGCTAGTGCCAGATGCACCACATGACCAGAAAGACCTTTACGCTAAATGGACTAAAGACGATGAGATGGCCAGATATTATATACAGGCATCCATGTCTGGTGTTTTACAACACCAACATCAATCCTTTAAGACTGCATACGATACTATATCGAATTTAAAGGAGATGTTTGCGGAGCAGGGCAGGCTAGGCAGGCTACTATGAGGGTGCTTATAAGCACCAAGATGGCTGAAGGTTCACCAGTACAGGACCACATGCTGAAAATGATGGACTCATTGAATGAGTTAGATATACTAGGTGCAGCGATTGATGCAGAATCACAGATTGACATATTCTGACCCTAGCGAAGCTGTCTAGCCAGCTGGTAACGACTGAAGGGATCATGAAGGAAAAGCCAACTGCCCTGATGGCAGAAAAGTCATTTGTCAGGTCCAAGCTGAAAGGCAAAGGCCGGAAAGGCAAGAAGAAATCATTTTCCAAGGGTCCTAAAGCGGAGAATGATACTACTGGTGGTGTGGCAAAGGCTAAGGGAGCGGGAGCAAAAGGAAAGTGTTTCCATTGTGGTATGACAGGACATTGGAAGAGGAATTGTCCAAATTTTATGTCTAAGAAAAAGACCTCAGGTATGATTGAGTCGCTTGTTTTTGAAGTTAGTTTTGCAACTAGTACTTCAGAATCATGTTGTGTTGACTCCGGTGCAACTAATCACATCTGTAATACATTGGAGGGGTTCCGGGAAACCAGGAGGCTTAGTGACTGGGATATCATTGTCAACCTAGGATCTGATGCTAAGGCAGAAGCGGTTTCAGTAGGAGTTATTACTTTATATTTTTCAAATAATAAATTGGCTTTGTTAGATACTCTATATGTACTGTCTTTAAGACGAAATTTAATTTTAGTTTCTAGTTTGGTGAAGAAAAGTTATTCTATTTCTTTTGGTACTGAAGTTGTCATAAAAAGGAACGATATTTTTATATGTTCTGGCAAGGTAACCAATGGACTTTATCTGTTAACTCCCACAATGTATGAGATACATGAAACCAAAATTAATAATAAACCATTATTAAAGAGGAAGTCACCTTCATCTAATCCAACAAAACTTTGGCTCCTGAGGCTAGGTCATATAAACCTAAATAGGATTGACATGCTAGTGAAAGATGGTATCTTGCCTTCATTGGTGGTAGAACCAATGCCTGTCTGCGAGTCCTATCTGAAAGAAAAAATGACCAAAAGACCATTTTCATCTAAGGGCAATAGGGCTAAATAATTATTGGAGTTAGTGCATACTGATGTGTGTGGACCCATAAATGTAAGAGCGAGAGGAGGATACGAGTACTTCATCACTTTTGCCGATGATTACTCAATATATGGATACATATACCCTATGCACCACAAGTCCGAGGCTTTTGAAAAGTTCAAAGAGTTTCGAGTGGAAGCGGAAAAGCAATTAGGTAAAAGTATAACGACTCTTCGATCAGATCGAGGAGGAGAATATCTCTCCGCTGATTTTATGGGATACTTATCAAAAAATGAGATTTTACCCCAGTTGTCTACTCCTGGTATGCCTCAACAGAATGGAGTAGTAGAAAGAAAGAACCAGACTCTTTTAGATATGATCAGGTCCATATTGAGTTTCTCAGGATTACCTATATTCTTTTGGGGACATGCCTTGGACAGTACTATGTACATACTAAACCCCGTACCATCTAAGTCTTTTACCTAAACTCCCCGGGAGTTGTGGGCTAGGCGAAAGCATAGTATACAACATTTACATATTTGGGGTTGTCTGGCACATGTGCTGAAGGTTAGGATGGATAAGTTGGAATCGAAGTCGAAATTATGCACTTCTATAGGATATCCCAAAGGAACTAAAGGTTGGTTATTTTATAATCCCAGAGAGCAGAAAGTCCTTGTCAGCAGCAATGCGGTTTTTCTGGAGGATGATTATATGATTGACCGGAAATCTCTAGAAAAGGTTATCTTGGAAGAAATTTAAGAGCGATCAATTCCAAATCCAAATATGAACGAACTTGAAGAGAATCCACCCATACTTGACCCAGTAGTTACACCAGTGCCTCGTCGTAGTGGGAGAATTATCAGGCCTCCTGACAGGTTCTCATCTTTGGGAGAGTCTTACAAGGCAATCCATGAAGAACTGGAACAAGATCCCTGTAACTATGATGAAGCGATCAATGACATAGATTTGGGATGTTGGCAAGATGCTATGAAAGCTGAGATGGAGTCCATGTACTCCAATCAGGTCTGGATACTTGTGGACTTGCCTGCCAATATTAAACCTATTGGGTGCAAGTGGGTCTACAAGAGAAAGAGAGGACCATATGGAAGAGTTGAGACCTTTAAGGCCACGCTTGTTGCGAAAGGATATACTCAGAAAAAGGTATTGATTATGAGGAAACCTTCTTGCTGGTAGCCATGCTCAAGTCCATCCGGATACTCTTATCCATTTCGGCTCATCTCGATTACGAGATTTGACAAATGGATGTCAAGACGGTGTTTCTCAACGGCTATCTTGAGGAAGACATCTATATGATGCTGCAAGACGGTTTTATAGCTAACAACCAAGAGCAAAGAGTTTGCAAGTTGCAGAAGTCCATTTATAGACTGAAGCAAGCATCCCATAGCTGGAACATCCATTTTGACCAGGCAATAAGTCATTTGGTTTTGTCAAAATCCGGATGAGTCATGTGTGTACATGAAAAGTGAAGGAGGCAGGGTAGTTTTTCTGGTATTGTATATCGACGTCATCCTTCTCGTAGGGAGTGACATAGGATTGTTGTCAATAGTAAAAGTTTGGTTGGCTAAGACTTTTGATATGAAGGACTTGGGAGAAGCTAGCTACATCCTAGGGATCAAACTTCATCGAGACTGGAAAAATAGGACGATAGGCTTATCCCAAGCTGCGTACATAGATAAGGTGCCGGTATGGTTTGCTATGCAGGATTCAAAGAAGGGTATCACACCTTTCAGGCATGGAATGCACCTTTCCAAGGATCAGTGTCCAAAGGCACCTGAGGAAAAGGAGCAGACGAGACCGATACTATATGCTTCGGCTGCTAGTAGCCTCATGTATGTTATGCTTTGTACTAGACCGGATATCTGTCATGCAGTGGGCCTAGTCAGCAGATATCATTCTAACCCAGGTCCTGACCATTGGACTGCTATAAAATGTATTCTCAAATACTTGAGAAGGACTAGATATTACATGTTGATTTACGGAAGTGATGAGTTGATTCCAGTTGGTTACATAGATTCTGACTTCATGTCAGATAAGAATTCTAGGAAATCAACTTCTGGATATGTGTTTAAATAGGAATGTACCGCTGATTCCACCTCGTAGGTTGAATATGTAGCGGCTTGTGAAGTAGCTACGGAAGCAGTATGGCTCAAAAGATTCATTATGGAACTTGGAGTGGTACCTTTGGCGCGACAGCCGCTCACAGTTTACTGTGACAACAGCAGGGCATTCGCACAGTCCAAGGAACCAAGGAGCCATAAGAGCCAAAAGCATGTACAGTGGAAGTATCACTTGGTCAGAGAGATTGTGCAGAGAGGTGATATTGCATTCACCAAGATAGCCTCTGCAGACAATCTGGCAGATCCATTTACTAAGCCTTTGACCACCAAAGTCATTGAGCAACATGTAGATGGGATGGGCATGAGATGCAACCGTGACTGGCATTGAGCCTAAGTGGGAGACTGTTAGTTTATTTGGTCTCAATCCAGTATTTGATGTAATAAATTGATTGATTTATTTATTTATCAATATAATCATGCTTTCTTTTCATGAGATGAATGGTGATTTATTACTTATTTGCACATAACCAATACGAATGACATCATGGTTCATGAGATGAATCGGAGTCCACAAGTATACTAGATGTAATATATGAGTATGGATGAGATCCACATGTGGGAGACATGTATAGTAAATCTTATATTTAAATATCTTCACAACCAGTGATGAGATTGGACATCTCATCTGACAAGGTTGCAGCACATTGATCACTATGAGATAATGTGATTTGTCTCGATCATCAGAATGAAAGATCCTAGATCATCGTGCTGGTACATTGGATGTATTGAATGACCATGAGAAGCACCTTATGAATACTGTCTTTACTTTAAGGTATGCTCTCATAATTCCCTAGCAATAAACTCTCAATCCCGAGACATTAATGACACAAGTTTCTATCTATTCATCTGCTTTGAGTCACCAATGAGTGAGGCCAATTGTAGGTCAACACCTCGGTGGTTTGGGTACATAGTAGTAGAGCTGTGGGAACATTCAATGGTTAAGATGGAATCTATCCTAATTATCCCCTTGTGCCAATTAATGGATTTATCATTGGTAAGTGCGCACCCATTCCGATTAAGAGTTAATTGGAAAGATACCGATGGTCATTATAATTAATTGGGGCTCAAGGATAGTAAGATATGGATCCAATTTGGTGGACAAGTCCAATTGATCCATGGATATAGATGGAGGGGCCTACTTGCAGTCATAGGGAAGTTTAGGGTCTTCTATGTAATTTGTTCTTAAGACTGGAGTTCAATTGCATTTATATAGTGGAGTTATTTGCAATTAACTGTGGTCCCGGATTGCACATGAGATGTGGAGTCGCGTGTCCTAGTTGGAGCCAGCATTCTATGGAATCCCTAGTGGTCCCCACGCTAGCCAAAGTTATTAGAAAGTTACTAATTCTACTTGAACTCTAAAAGGAAGGAATTAGAAAGTTACTATTTCTATTTGAAGTGAGATTTCTAATAATGGTAGTAGTGTCACACCCTGAAACCGGGCCCTGTAGTGATCCGATCTCGGAATGCGAAATTTTGGAATGAATTTGAAACTTTTGTTATATTTCCCAAGATCCGCGTGAATGAGGATAATAAAATTCCATCACGATCAGAATATATTTTCGCGGAAGCTAATTATGGCATTGTGACCCGGAGTCCGTGGCCATAGGATTCCGTGTCGCACTCGACTAATGTCATAAAGCCATCATATGAGCAGACTGGCACAAATCGTAAATCATAGAACACTGAGCTAGTAGTAACAGGACTATTTATTTCCCACATATTCAAATTACAATTAACAAGTGTCTTACTTACAAACCCAAGAAAAAGGCTAACAAAGCCATACAAAAATATCCAACTAAACAGAAATACTACCCCCAATATTTAGATACGAACTCCGGTGCCAAACTTGACATCTAGATGATATCAATGGGCAGCTTCTCACGTCAGACCGGCGGCTCCACCACCTCCTTCGATCAAACACCTAAAAACAGAATGAGAGGAAACTGGCACCAAACAAACAGGGTCAAACACGACGGTCTGGCAAGCAAATAAACAAGTAATATATAACATGGGCATTTATAAAACCTTATGAAATCATTGTAAATCCATTTAAAGAGTCGAAATGATAATAGCAATAAATCATGATAAAATAATCGAAAGACCGAACATAAATATCAAGGCAAATAAATGAACAGTCTCTGGAGCATAAATATCTCGAAAAGATAACAGCCTATGCAAAACATTTAATAATTGGAAATACATTTAAAATCCTGAATAATAGAGACAATGCAATAAAAGATCGATTTCATAAACGTTAACAAATTCAAAGAAGATAATGAGTATAAACAAACAAGAATCATAAAACAGATAAATAAACAGATAAAACATTGGCAACCACACATAGCTATATTCTCCTATTACCGAAGTAACAAGAGCAGACAGAACCGTAGCCACTAAACGTGGGACCGGAAACAGAATTAGAACCGTAGCCACTACACGTGGGACCGACAAATATAAAAAAAAACCGTTGCCATAGTCGGTACAGACAGAATCCAAGCTGCAGCTGGCAGACAAATTAAAGATCCCAAGCCGGGTGATCAGCCCGGCAAGGTGACCTAAGCCTAGTGGTGCCTTTAGTTTTCAAAACCCAAACCGATACAACTCAAACCATAATAATCCCTTTGGCTCATGGGCTCACACTACAAAGCTCCGGCCCCGTCTTGCCTCGAGGTCTTATTCTCGAAATAATAGTCTCTTTGGCTCATGGGCTCGCACTACAAAGCTCTGGCCCCATTTTGCCTCGAGGTTTTATTTTCAAAATAATAGTCTTATTGATGAAATCCTGAATGTGGCGAACCACTCCAATCTCCTTCCAAATCGACTCGGAGAAAACATACGAGTTTCCAGGGCAAACCACTCAAATACACATCAAAGTATTTTGTATAAAATCATGCGATCAATCCTTTCGAACATGGAAAACCACATGATTTTATAACAAATCACCGATGCTATTCAAATTGGTTCACCGAAGAATACAAATACATTCTCTGACTTGAAATGGAATGGAATAGTGTAGAATGACTTAATGACTTACCAAGGAACCATCTCAAAACACATTTAACCTTTAAACATTGATTAATAGGAGAATATGTTTGATGCCAATGAAAATCCACAACATTTAAATGATAAAGTGCGCATTGAGACTTGAAAGATTCCCGGGTAATTTCTCATATGCTCATTCTCTCATTGTTCTCATTCCCATTTCACAATTCCAAGTATCACAATTAATCCCAAACTTCTTCTCATTTATCACTCGAATTTGCACATTTTATAATGTTACAATTCTCTTCATTTGTTCGAGAGTTTCCAAGCCATAGGAGGGATCAAATAGGCCTAGAATTCATTGAGGAAAGGAGGTTTAAAATGGCCTTAAACAGGTCCACAAATATCCCATAAACAGCCCCCAAAATAGGCCGCAAACGAACCCGGGACTGGGCCCAGGTCCGCTCGAGCGACCCAGGGCTCGCTCGAGCGGACCCCTCCCAGAACCTGGGCCGCTCGAGCGGCCCATGGGGTCGCTCGAGCGGACCCAGTTCTGTCTAGGTCCGATTGAAGTGCAGATTTTTGCACACTTTTTTTTTTTTTTTGATTTTCTTTCTTCCCTCCTTTTCTATAATAATTCTTCAATGAATTAGGTCCTCTATGAACATATTAAACTCCATCAAATCATCAAATCACCATCCATAACCAATCCAATAAAACAAACACAATACTTTTAAAATCAAAGATTTCCTCCTTTGTTTTGAACACAAACACTTAACATGAAGAAAGCTAACTTTCAAGATGACCAAAGTGAGGACAACTTCCAATTCATTGTAAAACAATATCATAAGTGAATCACATACAACATTGCTCCATTCATCCAAAAGAAATCTATGAAACATAAGAAGATTAGAACATAGCATGAAACATCATGATATGAAACAACATAAATGAAATCATCATATGAATTGGAAATCCACTTGCCTCAAGCCAAGATGAAAGCTAAGATTCTCTTCAAACAATGCTCTAGGGTCTCAAGGTCCCAATCTACAAAAACCCCCAAAAGTTTCCCAAGAAAACCCTAAAAATCAATCTTTTGCAAATCTCCAAGGAAAACTCTTGCATGAGGGATGAAAACACTCTAAATGATGAGGAAAACAAAGATCTCAAGTTTGGAAAGCCATTGCTAACCTTGAAAAGGTCAAACGAAGAAGAGAAGCTTGAAAGGAAGCCTTGCCTTAGCTCAAATCCTTTGAAAAAGGGTTCTTTGGAAAGCTTAAATGGAGAGGAAGAAGATGGGAAGATCATTCCCTCACTTAGCACTCAAGATGAGGGGTTTCCAAGAGGAGAGAGAAAGTGCTGGGAGAAAATGCCCTAGACAGCCCCCATGTTGCAGGAAAATGAAAATGGGAAGAAGAGGAACCCATTGTGATTTTATAAAGGATAAGTGGGCTGGGCCCCATGGGCCCCAATCTTACAAAGGCTGAAACTAACATTTGTGGGTCCCGAATGAGATCGACGAAGAAGACAAAATCAATCATCGAAATATTTACTTTTCAAAAAGTATATTTCCCCCAAATTCTGAAATTTTTGAAATTTATGGACAGATTTGGTGAAAATGTCATTTTTGCCCATTTTTCTCGAAAAATGCAATTTTTGAGCATCAAATCAAAATGGTCAAAACATGAAAGTTGTTAAACTTAATGAGATGAGTCAAAATAAACCAAATTTGGAATTTTTAGAAATCAAGAGTAATTTCTCGTAAAAATACATATTACAAAGCCGGGTCAAGCTAAAGTCAACGGTCTTCAAAATCTCTAAGGCTATGAAAAATCTAGTCAAACTCCAAAACAAGGTCAAACCAACTCAAATCTCGCTTAAAAAGCTAACCCACGATTTAAACAATACTAAACAGAGAAATTGGGGGTCGGGGTCTTACAAATAGTAAGATAAGAAAGTTGCTAATTCTTAATGTAAGTGGGACTTCTATTTTGATTAGTAAGAGGAGATTGCAAAAAGTAATAAATAGAGGATACAAGGACTGGAGCCGCTGGATGTCCAACCCCCTTGGATTAACGCCCAGCCCCAGTGCAAGTTGTTGCATGTTTTCCATCTCTCTCTTGTGCAAGTTTTTGCACACCTCCTTCTCTCTTCTAGTTCTCTTCTAGTTCCATTATAGTTTCTAGTAGTTTTCTTTAGGAGATCCCACCCATCACCTTGAGAGAAGAATCTGATACGGGTCATAACGTGGAAGACGATTGGTTATTGGAGATCCTAATTTGTTAGAAAAAAAAAAGAGTTCTTCATCTGAAAAGTCATCAGTTTCTCCATTAGAGCATAACCAAGCTCCAAAGGTATAATCTACTTCCTTGAATGTTTTAGATTTTATTGTTGCTTGTATGGCGCTGTATCTATCTTCTAGATAGAGTTATTTACTGATCTTGGTTGATGAGTCTGAGGATTGGATCCTGGATTGGGTTTTGTTGCCTTCTAGATAGTTGATCTCTGCATCACGTAGGTCAAAAGTTTTTGAAATCTAACCTCGAGACCCACCTATTTCCAACAGATGATACAACTAGAAAAGATGAATATGAAAAGAGAAAAAATGCCAAATGAAAGTCCGGGATCCTTACCCTAGAGAGGGGGGGGGGGGGTGAATAGGGTGAGCTACTACTTAGTGACCAATTATGACCAATTTTAAATTCTTTAAAATAACTAGTCACTAGTGATGATTATCAAACTAAATGCGGAAGCTAACTAATACAATCACCACATAGCATGCACCATCACACAAAGATTTATAGTGGTGCGGCCTCAATGCCTACATCCACTACCGGCTTGTGATTTTACACCCTACCGGATTTCCACTATCTATGCTTTTCAAATAGGCTAAACAATAACCTCTAACAATGTGCTTTTCTAGGCTAAGCAATAACCTTTACACGATGCTTTTCTAGGCTAAGCAATAACCTTTACAAGTAGAAGAATTTCTCTCAATGTAGTGTCTACACAAACACTAGAAGCGATACAATGAAAGCTCAATTACAATGCCTCTTGTTGACACCAAAAATGTCACTTTGCCTCGTCAAGATCCAAAAAGCTACATGAAGTCGTAACCTGCCATAAATAGGCAATGCTACTTCTAAAAAATCAAATCTTGTCAGAATCAAACAAAAACTGCAAGATCCTTCAAGATAGCTAAAAGAGGAGTACACAAGAAGTTTCGGCCCATTTCAAAATCATTTGGCCTAACTTCGCTTCTCCGGCAGCCGAAAAGGAAGCTCCTGGCGGCAAAAGCATCGGAGACACCAAATCTTCGATCAGAGTGATGGATGGTCTCAAAACACATCCAAAAGGCTCCACGTCAAGTTTCGAGTCAAACCGACAACGTTTGACCCTACATCAACCCTCGAACAGCTAAATCAGGCCTCTCGGCGACGAAACTCCCTGTGTGGGGAGATTTCCAGAGCTACAGGATTAAGCTAATCACAGCCATCAGATGGGTTTAAGCATCCTCACGTGCCATCCGCGTGCCGTCTACGTGGCACCGATCTCATCCCGGCTACCAGGACAGAGGCCTCGGCCGACATCAAGCATCTCCGGGCAACAAGTGCCGAATTGGCCCACCTCGGGCGTCATCTCGGCAAGGAGTCCACCTCGGCTGGGCCACCTCAGTACCATCTCGGCAGAAGACTCTACCTCGGCTGAAGAAGCCAGGACAGTAGACGAAGCGAGAAAGAACCTTCACTTGCGCCACGTCATCAGGCGCGTGGAGAGACAGGGCCCTCATTCCCCACGTCATCAGGCATGTGGAGAGATAGGGTCACGATCTAGTGGGACAGACACGACATCCAGCCGCCCACTATCTTCACCAGATCGCCACATGGCAGCATCCAGCGGCTGAGGCCACATCAGGGCAAGGCCCGAGGGCAGATCCGCTGGTACTCCTACCGCCAAAGGCGCCTAACACAATCTGGCCCAACAAGACACGCATTTAATGCAATGTGGGCTGACCCGACTGGCATTAAATGCTGAGTGGGCCGGATTAGACTGCATTTATTACTTTGTGGGCTGATCATGACTTCCCAGTCAGATCATGGGACCCACACCAAGATATTCTCTGAGAGATACGATCCAAACCTCTATAAATAGACCTTCAAACACCATGCAAGGTACGCATAATTCCATTCACAGAGCCCTTACTCTGTCTCTCTTCTCCCTCTCTTCCATCGTTCCAGTTCACATACTGACTTTGGCATCGGAGAGCCTTGCGCCGCTCAGGCCAGGGTCCTCTGACCGTTTGCTTCTCCCTTTCAGGCTCTCGGACGGCATCCAGACATTCCAGACACCATCATCTTCCCGGATAAGTCCTGTAAGGCACCCTCTTATTGTGGGTCATAATTTTCTGCACCTACAATTGGCGCCGTCTGTGGGGAAGAAATATCCCAGCCATCCAAACCTCTCAAAACCTTCCCAATCTTTCTAAACCTCAATCTCTCGGAAGCCATGCCTCCGAAAGCTAAGAAGGGGGTAGAATCCTCAAGAGCAGCGCTCGAGCTGCCACCACCGCCAGCGGAAGTCCCTCCTCAGGGACGGTCCCGAACGATCCAAGGCACATCCGCAGGCGAGGGTCGTCTGGGCTCCCAACTCTTTGTCGAGATCCCATTCCAGGAGGGAGTCGAGGCCTCGCTCCCAGCGGACGAAACCGTGCCACCCAGGCGCGACGAGCGTCGACACGAACGTTACCGTAAAGATAAAGCTGTTGCAGCTGAAGGAGACGTCGCAGCGCAAGACGCTCTTCTCCAGAAGCAGGAGCAGCTAGTTCAAGAGCTCCAGCGGGTCCAACAACAGCTGAAGGCGGCACAAGCTGCCTCCTTGAGGCCGGTCTCTGAGCCTCAGGGGAAAAAGAAGGGCGCTCCCTGCAAGGCAGCCCAGCCTCCTCGTGAGGACCTTGGACATCATCTGGACCAGAAACGGGGCCAGATTCGTGACGAAGGCTCGAGCAACAGCCGGAGTCACCATAGTCGCGATGGCCGAACTCATAGCCACCGCAGTCCGAACCACCCCAAACGAAAGTCCAGAGTTCAGACTCCAGAGGAGGACGACGAGCAGGAGTGGTTCGACAAACGTGTCAGGCTGGCTCTCCAGCACAACCTGGACATGCGGGACCAGAAGCAGATCTGCGGTCACGTTGATCTAGGGGGCTCTCCCTTCACGAAGGAGATCGAGCGCACCCCCTTGCCCAGGAAGTTCTCCGTCCCGCGGTTCGTCCCCTATGACGGACTGTCCGACCCATCTGCACACCTCCGACACTTCTCCCAGAAGATGTCCATCTGGGGGAACGAGGGTCCCCTAAACTGCAAGATTTTCTCCTCCAGTTTGGGCGACCTCCCCCTGAAGTGGTTCTGCTCTCTACCAGAGCAGTCGATTTCCAGTTGGAAGGAGCTCCAGCTCTCCTTCCTGAAGAAGTTCCAGGCCTACACCGTCGTCCCCAAGAAGGAAGGGGACCTCATCGCCCTCAGAATGAAGCAGGGCGAAACTCTCGCCAAGTTCACCCACCGATTCTGGGCGATCTACAGCCAGATCGAGGGCGCAAGAGAGGCGATAGCCATCTACGCCTTCCAGCATGCCCTGATCCCCGGCAGCGACTTGCGGAAGGACTTGGCCGGGGACACCCCAGAATCCATGTCAGAGTTGATGTCCCGGGTGAAGCGCTTTATCGCCCGGGAGGAAGACGAGATCCGAGCTAAGGATCAGGACGGGCATCCAGAGCCCGAACAGAAGAATAGCCAGCCTCGGCAAAGAGGCGGGAGGCCCTCCCAGAAGCAGGAGTCCAAGCGGGACTGGGCCTCTAGTTCGGCGAAGCCTTCGTCGTCCAGGTCTGGGGGCAATTGGAAGCCCAGACCTCCCTCCAGCGCCAGTCAGAGCGTCAATGTCGTCTTCAAGGAGCCGATCTACCGCATCCTGGCCAAGATCAAATCCAAGCCGTTCTTCAAGTATCCTCCGCCCATGAAGTATGAACCCACCGAAGGCTCCCGGAGCAAGCTCCACTGCGCCTTCCATAAGGGCAACGGGCACAAGACTGAAGAATGCAGGACTTTGCAGTGGTATCTGGAGAAGCTGGCCAAAGAGGGCCACATCCCAGAGTTCATCAAGGAGGGTGATGCCGGCGGCAGCGAGGGCCGGGTTCACCAGAGCACGGCCCCGGCTCCAGACAGCGAGGACTCAGAGAAGATCATCAACGTGATCCATCTGGCGTCCTCGGCTCCCGCTTCCTCGTCCCGGGGAAGCTCTCAAACCCGTGCCGAAGCCAGGCGGGCTTCGCATGAGAAAGAAGTGATGAAAGCCGACCTCGCCCCGGCGTCCAAGAAAGCCCGCCGCGACAGACCAGCCATCTCGTTCTCGGATCGAGATCTAGAGGGAGTCCAGGTCCCTCACAACGACCCCCTGCTCCTCACCATGAAGCTGAGAGACTTCACCGTAAAGAGGATCCTCGTCGACTCCGGCAGCTCCTCCGAGGTCCTCTACTACGACTGCTTCAAACGGATGAAACTCTCCGAAGCAGACCTCACGGAGGTTCGTGCACCTCTGCTAGGGTTGTCCGCCACACCAGTCTACCCCAAGGGTAGAATCACCTTGGAAACCCAAGTTGGCGGAGCCTCCGTGTCAGCCGACTTTCTGGTTGTGGACGCCCCTTCTCCCTACAATGTCATTCTGGGCAGAACGTTGCTCCACAAGCTAGAGGCAGTTCCTTCTTCCTTCCACCAAAAGCTGAAGTTCGTCCATGAGAACGAGGAAGGCAAGATGGAAGTAGTCACAGTAAAGGGAGACCAGCAGCAGGCTAGGCAGTGCATGCTGGCCGCAGTCCCAGCCGTGAAGGAGCCAGAGCGCGTCAACCTGGCCGAGTTCGAGAAGGGCCTCGATGAGATCGGTCGGGACCCTGAGAAGAAGAGCATCGAGGACCTGGCCGAGGTCAGGCTAGATCCGACAGACCCAAACCGTTTCTTCCTGATCGGCACCCAGCTGTCGGACGAAGAAAGGGCCGAACTCTCTCGGTTCTTGATGCAGAATGTGGACGTCTTCGCTTGGAACCCAAGTGAGATGCCCGGGGTCGACCCTGAGGTCATGTGCCACAAGCTCAACGTCGACCCCGACCACAAGCCAGTAGTGCAGAGGGCCCGCAGAACCGGGCTGCAGCAGACAGATGCGGTCGTGGAAGAGGTCGACAACCTGCTAAAAGCAGGGGCCATCCGGGAAGTCCAGTACCCGGTATGGCTGGCCAACACGGTGGTCGTCAAGAAGAAAACTGGAAAGTGGAGGGTGTGCGTAGACTTCACCGACCTGAACAGGGCTTGCCCTAAGGACAGTTTCCCCCTCCCGAAGATTGACCAACTGATTGACGCCACCGCTGGTCACGACCGAATGAGCTTCCTTGACGCCTACCGAGGCTATCATCAGATCCCGCTTTACGAGCCCGACGAGGAGAAAACATCATTCATCACCCCCCGCGGCACTTACTGCTATAAAGTAATGCCCTTCGGGCTGAAGAACGCGGGGGCGACCTATCAGCGCCTCGTCACAAAGATGTTCCAGGCCCAGCTCGGCCGAACGGTAGAGGTGTATATCGACGACATGGTCGTCAAATCTGTGCGCTCCAGCGACCATCTGGCGGATCTCGGCCAAGTCTTCGGCATCCTTCGCGCCTACAAGCTCAAGTTAAACGCTGCCAAGTGCTCCTTCGGCGTAGCCTCTGGCAAGTTCCTCGGCAGCTTAGTGACGCGGAGGGGGATAGAGGCCAATCCAGAGCAGATCACCGCCATCCAGGGCATCCAAAGTCCCTCTACCACGAAGGAAGTTCAGAGGCTTACAGGAATGGCCGCCGCACTCAATCGCTTCATCAGCCGCTCATCAGATAAGTGCAGGCCTTTTTTCCAGCTTTTGAGGAAAAATTTGAAGTTCCAATGGACCCCTGAGTGCGACCAGGCATTGGCCGCACTCAAAACTTATTTGATGTCACCCCCATTACTCTCCACCCCAACTCGGGGGGAGATCCTGTATTTATACCTTGCGGTCTCGGATCACGCAGTGAGCTCCGTCCTCATCAGGGAGGACGAGGGAGTTCAAAAGCCGATTTATTACACGAGCAAGACCCTGCTCGATGCCGAGACCAGGTACCTCCTGTTGGAGAAGCTTGCGTTGGCTCTCGTTACCGCCTCCCGCAAGCTCTCCCATTATTTTCAATCCCACACTATTGTGGTGATCACGGAGCACCCACTCCGTTCATTGTTCAAAAAAGCTGACTTTTCAGGGCGCATATCAAAGTGGGCAGTTGAACTGGGGCAATATGACATACAGTACCGTCCCCGAACTGCGATCAAAGCCCAGATTCTGGCAGACTTCATAGTCGAATTCGCCTGCCCCAATCCGGCTCCGACCCAGCTCGGCACGGCACTGGGGGGCACAGGGCAAGAGCCAGTAGAAACAGAAGTCCAGCAGTCTCCCACCTCGGCATGGAAGATCTTTGTCGACGGGTCGTCCACCTCCAAGAGAGCTGGCCTCGGCATAGTTCTCCAATCACCAGAGGGACTGGTCATAGAGCAGGCTTTCACCCTCGACTTCAAAGCGACGAACAATGAGGCAGAGTACGAAGCACTGATCGCAGGGTTGAACAGCGCCCGAATCCTCGGAGCCCAGCACCTGGAGATCTTCAGTGACTCTCAACTGGTAACTAGCCAGCTCGCTGGAGACTACCAGGCCAGGGACGACAGGATGGCGGCCTACTTAGCCCTGGCAAAAAAGCTACTCTCCCAATTCCAGAAAGCCGAGGTCAGGCAAATCTCCCGAGATACCAACACGCATGCAGATGCGCTTGCGAACCTGGCCTCCGCTGTTGAAGCAGGAAAGAAGAGGACCATCGAGGTCGGGTCAGTATCGAGGTCAAGTCTAGAACTCTCTTCATCTCGGCTTGTCCTCTGTGCTGACCTCGGCCCCAGCTGGATGGATCCAATCGTCGCCTACCTGAAGGACGACCAGCTCCCCGAGGACAAGACTGAAGCCCACAAGATCAGGCTCAAGGCAGCCCGATTTTGGCTCTCTCCAGAAGGCAAACTCTACAGGAAATCCTTCACGGGTCCGTACCTCCAATGCGTCCACCCGTCCAAGGTGGACGACTTCCTGTACGAGATCCATGAAGGAATCTGCGGCAGCCATATTGGAGGTCGGTCATTGGCCTACAGAGCAATCAGCCAGGGTTACTGGTGGCCCTACATGCAGAAGGACGCCCAGGTCTACGCCAGGAAGTGCGAGAAATGCCAGAAGTTCTCCCACTCACTCCATCAGCCAGCACAGGATCTGAGTCCCCTCTCTAGTCCATGGCCCTTCGCTCAATGGGGCCTGGACATTGTGGGGCCTCTTCACCGAGCTCCAGGGAACAAAAGATGGTTGATAGTGGCTACGGACTACTTCACCAAGTGGATAGAGGCTGAACCGTTGTCTTCCATCATGGACAGGGACTCCAGGAACTTCGTCTGGAAAAACATCCTCACGAGGTTCGGCATCCCCCGGACCCTGATTTCAGATAACGGGACTCAGTTCGATTCCAAATCCTTCAGAGATTTCTGCCAAGAGCATGGCATCAGAAACCATTACTCCACCCCGGCATATCCACAGAGTAATGGCCAGGCAGAAATCTCCAACAAAGTGATCCTGGACGGCCTGAAGAAGCGACTGGACAAGGCAAAGGGCAGATGGACAGAAGAGCTTCCGAGCGTGCTGTGGGCGTACAGAACAACTCCAAGGAGGTCCACCTCGGCGACACCATTCTCTCTGGCCTACGGGATGGAGGCGGTCATTCCCCTGGAAATCGGCCTTCCTACCCTGAGGACAGAGCTGGTCGACCAAGGTCGGAATGAGACGAACCTGGCGATGGAGCTGGAGCTGGCGGACGAACGACGAGAAGCGGCAGCCCTGAGACTAACCGACTATCAGCAACGGTTAGCCAGGGCATACAATCAAAATGTCAAGGAAAGAAGGTTCACCACGGGAGAGCTCGTTTTAAAGAAGACCCTGCCAGCTGACAGAGAACCAAATGAGGGGAAGCTTGCCCCGAACTGGCACGGCCCGTTCAGAGTAGTTTCACTGGCAGGAAAGTCAGCCTACAAGCTCGAAGACTTGGACGGCAAGCCATTGCCGAGACTGTGGAATGCATCCCACTTGAAGAAATTCTATTTCTAAAGATGTAATGAACTTCAGAATCAATAAAAGCAGCTTTTGCCTTGTCGTCAATCTGTCTCTCTGGTCGACTCCGGCAACACAGGCTCCACGCCTTGGAAACGGCTTCGAGTTCCTACACTCAGCCTTTCCTAAAATTCCGTGTCTTGGGACACACAGGCTCCACGCCTTGGAAACGGCTTCGAGTTCCTACACTCAGCCTTTCCTAAAATTCCGTGTCTTAGGGCACACAGGCTCCACGCCTTGGAAACGGCTTCGAGTTCCTACATTCAGCCTTTCCTAAAATTCCGTGTCTTAGGGCACACAGGCTCCACGCCTTGGAAACGGCTTCGAGTTCCTACACTCAGCCTTTCCTAAAATTCCGTGTCTTGGGACACACAGGCTCCACGCCTTGGAAACGGCTTCGAGTTCCTACACTCAGCCTTTCCTAAAATTCCGTGTCTTGGGACACACAGGCTCCACGCCTTGGAAACGGCTTCGAGTTCCTACACTCAGCCTTTCCTAAAATTCCGTGTCTTGGGACACACAGGCTCCACGCCTTGGAAACGGCTTCGAGTTCCTACACAGCCTTTCCTAAAATTCCGTGTCTTGGGACACACAGGCTCCACGCCTTGGAAACGGCCTCGAGTTCCTACACTCAGCCTTTCCTAAAATCCCGTGTCTTGGACACACTCAGGCTCTACGCCTTGGAAAAGGCCTGCAGTTTCTACACTCAGCCTTTCCTAAAGTCTGGGTTCATAAACCCCTCAAGGCAGTCCGGCCAAGGACAATTTCCTGAAGTCTGGGTTCATACACCCATCAGAAGGCCATTGCCGAACTCACTTTCGCCGAGCCGAGGCCAACGGAATGGGTCCATCTCGGCACAATGCAGCTCGTCTCGGCCAAAGCCAGCCCTTTCGGCCGAGGTCAGTTCCAGCATTCAAACACAAATCCAAGCATTCCGGAACAGCGCAAAGTAATGAGAAAAAGAACTCAGAAGCACTGTACACAGCTTGGGTAATCAGAAAATTCCTTTTCATTCATTGCAAACTGCTTCGTTACAAGAAATACATAACAGAAAGCAAAGTACAGAAAGGAGGACCACAGTCCTCTAAAAACAGAAAATAGATAAAGGCCAGGAGATTCTGATCTTCAACGACTCTTCAGGCAAAAGGCTCGAGGACGCCGGATCGCCGCCTGGAGGTTCTGAGCGATCCTGAACCTCGCTGGGCCCTGCAACACCCTCGGTGGCCAGAGGGACCAGCCAAGCTTGAAGAAACCTCCCGGACCAGCAGAGCTTCAACCCGCCTGCCATACGACGGGCGCACAGGGTCGTGTTGGACGAGAATGCGCCACCATCCCCTTGCAGCGCATCCTCACTCTGTCTGGCCAAGGGCCAGTGGCCATGGACCCGCGTTCAGAGAGCGCGTGGCCCACGGGGAGTTCCTTCAGAGAGCGCGCAGACCACGACAGCCTTCCCCCATCGGGGGCAGCCGTCCAACGACGCAGGGTTTTCCCCCGGATCAAGCAAATTCAGGCACCTCCCAGACATGGCTCCTACAGCCATGTTCCTTCCTTCTTCCATGGCGAGCCTGCTCCCCCTACTTATAGGATGGAAGAAGGCTCAGTCTCCAAAAGGAGTTATGGGGCGAAGTCTCCCACGCGTTGTTGGGAAGGCGCGACTGTCGACCAGCGAACCCTATGGCGCCACGTGGAGACATCCGTCAGACTCCCTCGTCTGCCGCGCCACCATGTTCATTGCTATTCAAGATCGCCCAAAGATACGGAGGATCAGCGCGAATACCAATGAAGATCACCTAAGATACGGAGGATCGGCGCAAATACCAAAAAAGATCGCCTAAGGGAGCTTTCTACCAAACTCAAGCAATCGAAGAACTCAAGCTTAAAAGAGAGAAGCACAAGTATTTCAAAAAACCTTCATTTGTATTAAAGTTTCACTCATTACAGTGTTCAGCAAATACAAATTGAAGTAAGTTCCAAAGCATAAAGCAAAAAAGCAAAAATCCCGAGGTCCCGAGGTCATGACCGGTCCGTTGCACGGGCTGCGGCGTCAGAGGCTTCGCCGGATGGACGGGCAGAGTTCGGCACCGGAAGCGTGTACGGAGGAGGCTCCCGAAAGGAGGGGTGGCCCTCCGAGATCCCGACCTCCTTCAGGCCGGCAAGCCACCCTTTCGCCCAGGCCTTATCCCTCACCACAAGAACCCTTTCCTTGTAGTGGGCGGTGACCTGCACTTTGGCATCCTCGAACGCAGCGTCGCACTCGGACTCGAGCTTCGCCTCGGCTTCATCCGCCCTCTTGGACTCGGATTCGAGCTTCGCCTCGGCTTCATCCGCCCTCTTGGCCTCGGCTTGAAGCAGGGCCGCGTAATCATCTCCCATCTTCGAAATGGAGACCTCGAGCTCGGCCGACCTAGTCCTCTCCGCCTCGGCTTCCTCCCTCGCCTGCTCGAGCTTCATCGCGTATTCCTCTTCTACCCTGGCCAACTTCTGGCTAACAGCATCCAGGGATTCCTGCAGGCCGTTCTTCTCCACGGTCAGCTCGGCAGCGTCCGTGCTATACCTGCAGATCCGTTCAGCAACGGCCATGGACTTCTGTGCCGCCTGTCAAGGAAATGAGGAGTACATGTTAGATCCAAAGAGCGTCAGATGCTAAATCGCTGGTTCGACGAAGGGAAATGAAGATTTACCGCGAAGTTGGACTGCAGCATCGACAGGATCAGCTTCTGATCGCTGTACTTGTCCAGCCGCTCCATGTCCCGGGGAAGGGCGCAGGCTCGCCCTAGAGCCTCCAGGACCTGGGGATCGATCTTTGGAAGAACGCGATCCTCCATCGTCATCGGCCTTCCCGGCTCAAGCATGAAGCTCGGCTCCCATAACGGCGGCCCCTGGGGCAACGGGGCAGCTGCCGAGCTAGGGCCCCCATCGGTCCTCGGCATCTTCGACGGCCGAGATCCCTCCTGCTCGACCTCGGCTGGGGGCAAGCGTACCCCTAGATCAACAGGGCTAGGGGGCACGGGAACCTCCGCCACCTCTGCAGGGGAAGCTACCCGAGCCCTCGGAGATGGATGCTCCGGCAAATTCACCGGATCCTGGGGGGCTCGGGCGTCCTCCACTCCAAGCGCCAAAGCCTCAAGGTCCTCGAAGGACAAGCGCCTAGTGTGCCTCATTTCGGAGCCTGGGGAGGGAGATCGGGCGGCTTGACTCGATTCCCGTCCTGGAACCTGAAGTCTCGATCCCGATATGGAAGCTAGGATTCCAGACGCTGCCCTAACTTCAGACGACGCCCGCGAGGGCTCTGCGACCTCCGGAACGGCCTGCTCCTGACCAACCCCGGATCCGGCACCTTCACTCTGGATCGGCTCTACGGTGCCCCTCAGATACCCGCGGTACTTCGGCTTATACCCTAGCAGCGACCAAGCCGCCCTGCCGTCGTGACCGCTGTATCGCTTCACCAGACAAAGCCAGGCCTCGTTCCTCTTCCAAATGTATCTGGCAGCCCGTTTCCTCTCCTTCAAAGCTGCAACAATCAGAAGCATAAGCACGGCAGAATAAAAAGAAACTTATGAAAAAAGAGAAACGAAAGGCGTTTACTTGGAATGGTACCGAAGTGGCGAGGGACCTGGTAGCCTCTATCGGTGTCGGCCTCCCCAAACTCCCAGTTCCCTGAGACGTATAGAAGATCGTCTCCAGCATACTTGCTCGAATCCTCCAAGTATCGGACGAAGCCGTCCCGGCCTGGCTTAGCCCGGAGATAATAAGACTCTCCGGACCTGCATATGTCGTAGACATCCTCAAGGTCGAAGACGCCGAAGTCGGTGCCCAGGACCTCATTCAACTTGACCGTGCCCATCACGATCTTGAAGGCATTCGGCAGCAGTTGGCAGGGGCAGAGACACCACTGACTAAGGCATCTCCTAAGGAGTGGGTGAAGTGGAAATCGAACCCCGCCTTCTATCACAGCCACCAGCGGAAAAGGCATCCAACCTCCCGAAAAGTCGCGAGGGTTGTAGCCACGGGGTTCAGCACCCCTGACTTGGACATCAGCAGGGATCCTAAAGGCTGATCTAAAGCCCTCGATCGCTGCCTCGCTCTCTAACCAGTGGCTGTAAATCCCCATTCCTATCCCAGTCTAAAACCAGAGAAACCCGCAGAAGAAGAAGCAGAGCAAGAGGGACTTACGGAAGCAGAACGAAGATGCTGGGCAGCAAAGAGACCCAACTTCAGCAGCGCACCAATCCTCAGATGAAGCTCCCTCGACAGTAGCTTGCCCACCTCTGACGCTCGCCTCTGATTCAGAATCGCAAACGAAGGATAGAGCAGACCTCAACTGCCCTATATATAGCAGAGAGGCCCCCCTTTGCAGAAACCCTAATCGGGCGTGCCAAGGGGCGCCCCCCTGGGATTTCGCGCGAATCATTTCAAAAATTTATTACGCCTCCCTGAAGCGGCGCGCAAATCATTTCAAAAATTGATTGCGCCCCTGACGAGACAGCGTGTACGACCTTGAAGAGACAGACAACCAGCCAGGAGACGACACGTGGAGCCGTCGAACTGTCTTCAGCATTGAATAGGGGACGCCATTTATTATCTCGAACATCCAAAGCGACAGCGAGTCGGCCGAAAGAGGCTCTCCTCCAGATAGGCCCGGCACATAGCTCCCGACCTCACGGCACTGACGTTCTACGCGAGCTCAGAAGCTAGGGGGCAATTGTGTGGGGAGATTTCCAGAGCTACAGGATTAAGCTAATCACAGCCATCAGATGGGTTTAAGCATCCTCACGTGCCATCCGCGTGCCGTCTACGTGGCACCGATCTCATCCCGGCTACCAGGACAGAGGCCTCGGCCGACATCAAGCATCTCCGGGCAACAAGTGCCGAATTGGCCCACCTCGGGCGTCATCTCGGCAAGGAGTCCACCTCGGCTGGGCCACCTCAGTGCCATCTCGGCAGAAGACTCTACCTCGGCTGAAGAAGCCAGGACAGTAGACGAAGCGAGAAAGAACCTTCACTTGCGCCACGTCATCAGGCGCGTGGAGAGACAGGGCCCTCATTCCCCACGTCATCAGGCACGTGGAGAGATAGGGTCACGATCTAGTGGGACAGACACGACATCCAGCCCCCCACTATCTTCACCAGATCGCCACATGGCAGCATCCAGCGGCTGAGGCCACATCAGGGCAAGGCCCGAGGGCAGATCCGCTGGTACTCCTACCGCCAAAGGCGCCCAACACAATCTGGCCCAACAAGACACGCATTTAATGCAATGTGGGCTGACCCGACTGGCATTTAATGCTGAGTGGGCCGGATTAGACTGCATTTATTACTTTGTGGGCTGATCATGACTTCCCAGTCAGATCATGGGACCCACACCAAGATATTCTCTGAGAGATACGATCCAAACCTCTATAAATAGACCTTCAAACACCATGCAAGGTACGCATAATTCCATTCACAGAGCCCTTACTCTGTCTCTCTTCTCCCTCTCTTCCATCGTTCCAGTTCACATACTGACTTTGGCATCGGAGAGCCTTGCGCCGCTCAGGCCAGGGTCCTCTGACCGTTTGCTTCTCCCTTTCAGGCTCTCGGACGGCATCCAGACATTCCAGACACCATCATCTTCCCGGATAAGTCCTGTAAGGCACCCTCTTATTGTGGGTCATAATTTTCTGCACCTACACTCCCCGGGACCATGGTTTCCAAGACAAAGCCTATGGATCATCTTAAAATGACTCCAATAGGTTCCCTGTCAAATTTCAAGTCAATCGGACATCGGTTGACCGCACATCAAGCCGCGACATCTTCATCGCGATAAAAGCAAGTCTACTGGTGATAGGACCCCAAAACGGCTTCAAAACTCAAACAAAAGCCTATCGTTGATCTTATTTATTGCTCAGCAGGTTCCACCCCAAATTTCAGGTCATTCCGACATCATTTGACCCAGTTTCAGCTTCTGACGGAAAATCGGCAGCTCCGCGCGACAAAGTCTTCGGCTTTCTCAGAAAAATAGAAACTTTGCAAAACAAAATGCAAGGATTCTCATCAGGTTTTCTACAGGAAAATCAGGCCAATAAATGGTAAAAAATGTCAAGGAAGAATACAGAAGAAAAAAGAATCGAACAACAGAGAAAACGGACACAAAACGGGACAAAAGGGGGGAAAACCCCCCAGGGTCGCAGACCCCTGCGACCCTGGAGCCTGGGATCGCCGGGAGGGCCACGAAAACTCCATTTTTTGCCATTTTCTCGCGATTCGAAGCATCCGACCTCTGGTATTTTTCAAAATTCATACTTTTGAGACACCAAATCCTCTGACATCCGTCAAAATTACGGGTCAATCATCAAGAGTATCAAAATCAACATTGATCGCCAACCGGTCAACCAAAAAGTGTGCTTTCTAACCGACCGATCAAGAAATCGACAGGACAGATAGCACTGACCCGCTGTTGGCAACGAATACCTGAAGTTACCTGAAGTTACACCTACTAAGGCCTACAAACCTGCAGTTCGACCTTTCATCTCTACAGGGGCTGAACTCCAAAAATTCAAAGCTTAGCTGCAACAGGCGAAGGACAGGGTTCGCATCCTGTCCTTGCCCAGCTACAAAGAAGATAGGCTCGGCTGCTGCGCCCGAGGGAGCACATCCTTCTTCGTCAAAGCCCAGCCAGAGCTGACCGAAGCTCAAATTGCTCGTCGTATACGCCGCCGCGCGTCGTATCGACAAAAGAGACTAGAGAAGCAAAGGACCCAGCCTCCTACACTGTCTCTCCCAAATGGGTCGAAAAAGAAAGACCCAACCAGGTTGCTGCTGTCCATATGGTTGGAAAAACCAGAAGACGCCAAAAGTCAGCGTCCAAAATCCATGTCCGACGTCCGATGACCCGCAGCGTCTCCAGGACAAGAAGACATTCAGAAGGATCCCCTGCTCCTTCAAGCAAAGGACGGCAGAGTGATCCTTCCTCAAGCTCTTCTTCAAAAAGAATGAGCCCCAGCTCAGTCTGCAGGACAGTTTCTTTGTTCGAATCCCGAGGGATGAACGTCCTGGCTACAAATTCTGAGCCACCACCCCGCAATCCACCTCAAGATGATGTGATCACCCGCATCCCGCAGTTGGAACAAGGCCAGCAGAGGATTGAGACTCTGATGGAAAACCTTCTCCTCGCCTTCCAAAATCAGGTGAATAATGAACCTCCTCCGAATCATCAAGACGATGAGGTAAATGGAGAAGAAAATGAGTCACGTGCCCTTACCAAAAAGGACGTAGACAGTATCCTCGCCAAAGCAAAAGAAGATGATATACTCAAGGAGCATGGGATCAAGCCACCATATCCCTTATGGATGGACTCGGTCCCAGTCCCCACAAAATTCAAGCATCCTACTCTCCAAACATATACGGGGAAAGGATCAGCCAGACAGCACGTCATTTACTTCAAGATCCTGACGGAGGCTATCGCAGATCAAGATGCACTCAAGATCCGCCTCTTTGCAAGTACCCTAAAAAGTACGGCCTTCGATTGGTACTCCATTCTGCCGGAGGACTCCATCCAAAACTGGGCCATGCTAGAGACATGCTTCCTGACTCACTTCAAAGGTGAGGATTATCCCGCCACTATGGCTCAGTTGTGCAGCCTAAAACAGGGGGAGAATGAATCAACATATGACTTCAATCATAAGTGGAAAGCAATGGCATACAAATGCTTTGATGTATTGCCACAAGCGTCGCTAGTCGACATCTGCCGAAATAACATGAGAGCTAGAATCCGCTCTATGATCATCGACAACAAATCAAAGAACCTGGGAGAACTCCTAGAAGCTTCCATGGAAGATGAAACGGTGATTAAAGACCACAACAGTCAGAAATCATCAAGAAAAGATCCAACCACCATTGCAACCTCTAAACCAAAGAAGAAAGAGGTCCTCAATGTGCAGACCAAGTCAGCACCTCAGCCACAAAAGAAAGCTGAAAACAAAGCTGCTGGTAAGAGACCTGAACTCTCTGATGCCTTCAAAGAACGAGTAGAGAAGAAAGACCCGTTTGATGAAGATGTTGATGAAATCTTCGGGGCTCTTGTGGCAAACGGAAAGCTCAACTTGCCTGAACCGAAAAGACCTGGAGATGTTGGCAAAACCAACGATCCTCGGTACTGTCCATACCACCAGATGATCTCGCATCCTCTCAATCAATGCTTCATTGTGAGTGAGAAAATAAACGAGTTGTGGAAAATCAATCCAAGCGTCTGAGGAACTGATTCCTTACCCGACACCAGACGGACAACCCATATGGGTACATCCCGATCTCCTGGAAGATGAAAATTGGGAGGTCGTGAAAACAAAGCCTATAGCTCAACAGCGAAGGCAGGCTAGGAAATATCTCCTCAAGCTCAAATGGCAAGAGAAGACCCAGCCAAAACAAGAAGTCAAAAAAAAAGGCAGAGGCTTCCTCTACCGCTTCACTGGAGGCAACAAAAACATCCCTTCCAGAGACTTCAAAGGCGGTAAGAAAATTCACTCTCAATGATTTCATGCCACCTCAATTCAAAGAAGCCACGCAGGAGGCATCATACTCTTGCAATTCGGTAGTTGGATTCTCCATTGATGGATACGAGTCCAGCGACACCGATGATGGATTCGAATCCAACTACATAGACGAGTGGGAGGAGTCCCTTGAAACAGGAGAATATCTCTCCGATGAAGAATGGGTTCTTGAGACTCATCTTATGCCAGTAATCTGGTATAACCTCCTACAGCCACAAGGATCCTGGTCTGTCTGATGATGAAGAAGACCAAGAGGCTGTACAAGAAAATGCTGCTGACCAAGCACCTCTCATTGCTCCAGTGGAAATCAACCATGTTGAGCCACAAAGAGCAGACGAAGAAGAAGATTTGGCTCCCATGCCCGATCTTGAAGAATATGCAAGGATCTTGCAGCGTCTCGCTCTAAAACAAGAGCAAGACCGTGTCAACGAGCCTCCTCGTAATCTAGAGCCTGAAGTCCATGAAGACCATCGGGTACATCCTCCCTTGACTCCTGAAAATGGAGAAAATTGCTGGATAGACGATCCTCTTACATCCAAGGATGAGTCTGACTCCGATCAGGCAACGTCTCCTGTCAGAGCTTCCTGTAATGTGATAATTCGGGATTATAGCTCTTTCGAAGCATCGTCTGATGAGAGCACTTACACTCCGGCAACGCCTAGCAATGTATCTTCTGGAGCCACCTCATCTCACATGACTTTCACTGAGATGACACCCTCTCAGGTTTCTTCTCCTGAGACTTTGACTTCAAAGTTCACACCCTTCCTGACTGAAGAATTCCTAGCTATCGATGCTTGGGACGATGAATTGGTCAACGAAGAAGAAAGGTTGCTGGATGCTGTTCAGGACTTGTTCCCGGAAAATGCTCCGTGCAACACAATCACTGAGGATGGTAACTCTGCTGCTGATACATCCTCAGCAAATGAAAAATGACTACCTCTTAATCCTGAAGACATTCTTCCAAACGAAGACCCTTCTCAAGAAGCTCTCGAAGTTGGTAGAGGCACCCGCTCTGGCCGGGACTACCACAAAAATTACAACCAATCTTCCTTTGCATATGTAAATCCTTCGGGAAAAGATGTTGTCAGCGCCCCTAGTGGCAACAATGATGAACATGCAGGCCCTAAGGAGGCTTTCAAGTATGACTTGATTGAACACTTCAAGCACATACCTGCACGTCTGCACATCCTAGATTTGTTGCGAATGTCTCCGCACACTCGTGATAATCTCATTTTAGAATTACAAAAGCTGAATGAGGATGTCGACAAACATGCCCCGTAAGTCCTCCAAATTAAAATGGATTACCGGGTCAAAAACTCAGAAGCTTCCTCAAAGGGAGAAAAGAAGAAAACTGAGGGATCATGCATTGAATGCCTCTCGGTTAAAAAAGTAGCCAGTGCAACCATCGCCTTCACAAAGGACGACCTCCTACTTGGCGAAACCAGGCACAACTGACCCATGTACTTCACTGGGTTCATCAAGGAAATGCCTATGCACAGAGTTCAGATCGACCTAGGTTCTACACTCAACCTCATCTCCACATCGGCTCTCGAAGAGTTGGGCATCCCACCCAGCAAGCTGAGCCACACATCTGTATCTATCTTCGGATACGATGGGAGTACTCAAAGGCCTATCGGCAAAATTAGGTTCAAGTTGCAGATCGGTGATCTTATCTCTGAGGTCACAGTGTATGCAATAAAAGCCCCTTCATGCTACAACATCCTTCTCGGACGCCCTTGGATCCACGATAATGGTATTGTCCCTTCAACTTTACATCAATGCATCAAGTTCGTTGGCGACGACGACATGATACATCGAGTCTTTGCGGACAGAAAAACCTTCAAAGGTAAAGAAGTCCACTTTGCAGACTCACAAATGTATGAAGGTGAAAAAGAAGAAGAGGAGAAGCACACAGCACCCTTTGCCGAAAATCTCCAAAAAGATAAAGGCAAAGCTCCTCAACAATCACCAGAAGAAAACAAACCATCCGGTAAATCCGAAGAGAGCATTCGAACTCCCTTCATCATCTCCCTCAAACCTTCAAAGCCTTTGGTCATCACAACTAAAGTGAAGAAGGCAAAGCAAAAGCCTGGGGGCAAATTTGTTGTCTCTTTCGTGTCTATCATGCAAGACACGGATTCGGATTCAGAGCCAGAAGACGACACATCATCAAGCCAAGCTAACACTCAGCAAGTTCAGCCTGCTCTTACTCTAATGGAGATAACTTCTGACATAGAAGATCCTACGTCAGCTTCCTTCGTTGTTCCAAAAACTTCAGCAAAGGAAAAGCCGATCTTCTTCCATAGATCGGATGCTTCTTCATCAAACTCCATGCTTGAACCTTTCCAAAATGAAGGTATGCCTCAACTATCCTTATATAGTTATGTGGCACAAGCTATTATGAAGAAAATGGGCTATGACGCTCAAAACCCAGTCGGTTTGGGAGAAGGACGCGATATTCTCACGCCATTGAGGCCCGTCTTGACCAAAAGCCAGCTGGAAGATTGGAGACTCTACGACTATGTAGAAAAGTCTTCACACAGGTTAGGGTATGATCCCGACACTCCCTTGAGACAGTTGACACAAAGGCTTAAAAGTCAATATACTGACCAAGCCTCAACATCTCAAGTCCATGAAGACATCGATCTCCCTGGATATCTCTTTGATGAGTCACTTGACAAAGATCCAGGAAGCTCATCCAATTGGCACGATTTCTCTGAGAATGAAGAGGAGTTGTCCGATGGCACAGACATGTGGTCTTATGACCCAGAAGAACCCTCATCTCCAAAAGAAGTAGCCTACTTCGACCCGGTTTCAACAGGCGATTGGGATCATCTCATAGCAAGCCTTGGGAAAATTACCGATCAAGCAGACCCGTGGAAAGGAACAAAACCTTGGTCTGGAAATGCCCTTGAAACCCCAGAAGGTTTCGTTGAGCTGGAAGTCTCCAAAAATATTATGGAGGTACCACCTTCGAACCTTCCAACAGAAGATCCTGTTCAAAAGATAGACTTGGGAACACCAGATAACCCACGTCCTGTATTTATAAGCAAGAATATAAAGGATGATGAGTTACCCGAGTATATCGCCTTTCTTCATGAGTTCGTTGATTGCTTTGCATGGTCTTACCCTGAAATGCCTGGCTTAGACCCCAAAATAGCGGTCCACAAACTCAATCTTCAAGAAGACATTAAGCCTGTCAAGCAAGGCCAAAGAAGATTCCGTCCAGATGTGATGGATAAAATTGAACAAGAAGTTCAAAAACTCAAAAACGTCGGCTTCATCCGTGAGGAATAACATCCTGAATTGTTGGCCAACATTGTCCCCGTGACAAAGAAAAACAGGCAGATCAGGGTCTGTATTGACTATAGAGACCTGAATGGCGCATGCCCAAAAGATGAATTTCCGCTCCCCATACCAGAGGTAATGATTGATAATACCTGTGGATTCGAGCGAATGACATTCATGGATGGTTTCTCTGGCTACAATCAGATAAAGATGCATCCTGAAGATGAAAAACATACATCTTTTTGGACCCCATTTGGCGTGTATTGCTACACTGTCATGCCATTTGGTCTGAAAAATGCTGGTGCAACATATCAGAGGGCTATGATGAAGATATTCCAAGATATGCAGCACAAGACGGTTGAATGTTATGTTGATGACCTCGCCGTCAAAAGCAAAAGAAAAGAAGATCATCTTGAAAACCTTCGAGAAGTCTTCCTCCGACTTTGCAAACACAAACTGCGAATGAATCCTTTGAAATGCTTCTTCGGCATCTCGTCGGGTAAGTTCCTCGGATTCTTAGTTCGGAAAGCTGGAATAGAGCTTGACCCCATAAAAGTCTAGAAATGCCCTCTCCAAGAACCTTGAGAGAACTCAAATGGCTTCAAGGGAGATTGGCCTACATCAGACGGTTCATCTCCAATCTTTCGGGGAAATGCCGTCCATTCTCCCGGTTGATGAAAAAAGGTGTAAACTTTGTCTGGGATGCTGATTGTGAAGCTGCTTTCCAAGATATCAAGTCCTACCTGACAAAACCTCCAGTGTTAGCTGCTCCTACCACTGGAAAACCATTCATCTTGTACACAAGAGCCCTTGATCACTCTTTGGGAGCTCTGTTTGCACAAGAAAATGATCAAAGAAAAGAAGCTGCTCTATATTACCTCAGCCGCATGCTAGTAGGTGCAGAGCACCGCTACTGTCCAGTCGAAAAATAATGTCTTGCAGTGATGTTCGCCGTACAAAAGCTGCGTCACTACTTGCTTTCTATAAGACCCCGACCCGAGAGACCTCGATTAGAGTTGATTAAGTTGCGTTTTAGTTCTAAGTGTGTTTAGTGGTTTTTGGATTAGTTTGGGGATTAGAATAGCTTTTATAATAGCTTTGGGGAATTTGGAGAGCCTTTTTACTTATGGGACCCTTTGGGGGTTCTTGTTACGAATTGTGTGAGATTGGGGGTTTACCTATGATTTCCAAAAAAATTGTGTTTTAACCCCATTAGACTTATCTTGTTAATCCCTACAACTTTCATGTTGACATCGTTCCCATTTGAGAGCCCTAAACCCGACTTTTCACAAATTGAAGGCAAAATGGTCTTTTTACCCAAAATCTGGACACCAATTTCAATGTCAGCAAAATGTGCAAAATTTATACTTTTTGGAAACTAGAAATTTCGCCGATCAACTTTGTCTTCTTCGTCGAATTCGTTTGAAGCCCCGAATGCCATGTTTTGAGCCCGAGAAGTCTTTTAAGTTGTGGACTCCATTCCCACTTACTATATATAGAGAGCTTCTTCTTCATTTTTCCATTTCTGGCAAAAACCCTAAAAGGAGAAGAGATTTCCAGCCCTAGGGTTTTCCCTTGCTTTTTTCTTCCTTCCTTTCCCATAAATCACCACAAGAACTTGGCTAAATCAAGAGATGGACCTTGCAATCTTCTTCCTCACTTCAAGAGCTCTCTATTGGTACCATTTATGAAGACATACATCACCATTAGAGCTTCTTGTGAGCTTTCTCTTCTTATTTGAACCACTTCTAGGTAAGTGATCCTTCCAAGCTTTTAGAATCTTGTTTTTTTAGCCCTAGGGAAACTCCATTTCGTTTATTGGAAGATTTTGTTTTGTTTTACTTTGATTTTGATGTTCTAGGGTTTGGATTTGGGGGTTTTTGTATAGGTGTTTGATTGTGGGCTTAAGAGGTGATTAGAGCTCAATTTGATTTGCATTGGACCCAAGGCAAGTGGATGAAATGATTCTCATGTGTTTATCATGTTTTATGCAAAATCTTGATTTATCTTCATTAATAGTTTTAATGGTTTATCATGCTTGATAGTTTGGTACTATTGATTTTGAATGATGATTGATGAGATGAGGAGGTCAAGGAAGGGCCCAAATATTCATGAAGTTATGTTTGGAAGAAGGGGAAAGAAAGGAAATGGATAGGAGTTGGACAAAAGAGGAATTCAACCAAAGGGGTTGAGATTTGTCGCTGTCCAATCAATCGCCCATCAGGTCCGATCGATCAGACTGTAAATAACTGAGAGTATTTTCAGGACCGATCGATCGCCCATCAGGTCCGATCGATCGGACTGTAAATAACTGAGAACGTTTTAGGACCGATCGATCGGCCAATAAGTCCGATCGATCGGATTGAAATGAGATGAACTGCAAAACAAAAGGGAATTGTGGGATTGTTTTCCAGATTCATTTCGAGCCCATACTCAAGTCCAATTCAGCTCTATCCCTTCTCTTCTTATTTGAAGGCATTGAACCTGTAATGATGCATTTAAACCCATGAAGGATTTGGGTAAATTGTGATGGTTGTAGTGGGGAGGTATGGTTTGGAGCCCCATTGTTATTTAAGGACTTATAAGGCATTGCATGAAGTCCGGAGGAAGGGGGAACCTCATCATAAAGATTCTATGAGTTTTTCTAGAATGACCAATGTGTATAAGGAGCCGGAATGTCCCTAACTCTTAAAGAGTACCAAAATTATATCATGATCGACATACGGGACCCTATTCGCACTGATTCAATTCTAGAAACCCCATTTTTAGCCTGTAAAGGTATGGGAAACTATTTGTATTCGATTTTACCCGGTTCGCTACCGTGGTCCCACAGAGTATATATATGTATATTATAGTATTTATCGTTGTCCCTCCTCACCTTGTGTGACTGAGGTCAATGATCCTGTTAGGGTATGCGCTCTCTTCACTTCGGTGAGAGAGGATGTAGCTTTGTATGGTTGCCATCTTGACAGTTCCTTATCCTTGGTACCTCTACTGTTTCATATCGTTCATGTTGCTATTTAACAAATGATGCATTATCTTTTATGAAATTCATTATTTAGCTAGGTTCTACTATGTTTCTAAAGGCATCATTGTTTTGAATTATTGTTATATCTTTTCACCCACCTGCCAGACCGTCGTGTCTGATCCATTTATTTTGGTACTCAGGTCCCGAGCTTATTGCCATTGAGGAGGAGCCTGAGGAGGTGGTCGGTGAACTACAGCGAGTGATTGAATGGCAAGCCGACGATGTCATTTAGACATTCGGCCTTGCCTCGAGAACGACACATTTTGGGAACTTATGATATCTTTATTTTGGGTTTCATTTGGTTGTATGGTCTTTGTTGACCGTTATTTTGGGGCATTAATCAACTGATCTTTTGTAAATACACTTAACTTTACTTTTGGGGAATTATGCTTATGATCATTGCTCATTCTGATATCTTGTCAGGTTAATCATAGGTCAATCTCATTTATGGGATGGGATAACATTATTATGATTTGCTACACGCTTCCGCAATCTTGAGAATGTGTTCGATATGGTTATATGTGAGATGATGTGTAAAGATAATCCTCACCACGGAACCCTGTGGGAAATCACATGCACGGATAAATGTTTCTCTTAATACCGTGTGCGGTTTAGCCAACGAGATGCACGTGGTGCGGCATCATCACCGTCCTGATCCCGGACTTGGCTTCTCCCCTAATCCCGGTCCGGGGTCGCGACACTTTCCAACACAGTCTACCTGGTCTCGAGGGTCAACCTCTTGAAGGTCCTTGTCACAAAGGTAGGTTCTCTCAATGCTCGACTGCCAAAATGGTCCATCCTTCTGTCACAATTTGATATTAGGTATGTACCACAAAAGGCAATCAAAGGGCAAGCTCTAGCGGACTTCCTCGCAGAGCATCCATTGCCTAAAGATTCTCCACTCAGAGATGATCTCCCAGACGAACCAGTCTACATTGTGGAGACTTTCTCACAAAATGCTTCCTGGGACATGTACTTTGACGGTGCAACCAGGACAAATGAAAAAAGACAGCTGACCCCGACAAATACATGATTCCACACGCTCTCTCGCTACTGGAACCATGCATAAACAATGCAGCTGAATATCAAGCTCTGATCCTAGGATTGGAACTCGCCATCGAATCCAGTATCACCATGCTGGAAGTCTTTAGAGACTCTCAACTGATCGTCAACCAGATGAATCAGAAATTTGAAGTCACGAAGCCTGATCTGCTGCCCTACTACAACAAGGCACAATCGCTTCTGCAAAAGTTTAATATCTGTCACATCACCCACATTCGTAGAGGTGAGAACATACGTGCAGATGCCCTGGCTGGACTTGCCGCATCTATGGCAATCCAGGAAGGGGAAAATATGCAAATCACAGTGTGTGAAAGAAGAATCCTTCCTCCTCTTAACACATACCAAGCAGTTGCTGAATGCTACCATGTGGTTGGAAGTCGGATCTCAATCCTTCAAACTTCAATCGGCGACTGGAGGGATCCGTTCATTGATTACATTATGTTCGGAATCCTGCCTGAAGATCCAAAAGAACGGGTAAGCATCCAAAGGCGAACCCCAAGCTTTCATTTGGATATTCCTTCAAAAATCCTTTATAGGAAATCCTTCAACGGAGTACTTCTACGCTGCTTGTCACAACAAGAGGTTGAAGAAACACTCAAAGAAGTTCATGCTGGTCTTTGCGGAGCTCATCAGGCTGGTCCCAAGCTCTATGATCAGATAAAGAGGTTAGGTTATTACTGGCCTACCATGGTAGCCGACGCAATGCAATTTGCTAAGCGCTGCCAACAATGCCAAGTTCATGGAGATTACATTCACATGCCTCCAGAATGGCTGCATCCTACAACGATTTTATGGCCTTTCGAAGCCTGAGGTATGGACATCATAGGTGTTATTTCTCCCCCTTCGAGCAAAGGTCATCGCTTCATCTTCGCCGCTACGGATTATTTCTCCAAGTGGTCAGAAGCATTTGCGTTCAACGAAATGAAGACCTCATCAGTCCTTCAGTTCCTGCGCACCAACATCATTTGTCGTTTCGGCATACCCAAAAGATTCGTCCATGATAACGGACCACAATTCCAGGATCATCGATCCTACAAGTTCTGCGACAAATACAAAATCCAAAGCTGTCATTTAACTCCATACAATCTGGCAGCAAACGGATTAGCAGAAGCTTTCAACAAGACACTCTGCAAAATCCTCAAGAAGATGGTCTCTAGTCACAAAAGAGACTGGAGCGACAAAATGTCTGAAGCTTTGTGGGCCTATCGAACCACCGTTTGAGGACCAACCCATAGCACACCATTCTCCTTGGTCTATGGATGCGAAGCTGTCGTGCCCTTGGAAGTACAAATTCCTTCCTTGAGGGTATCCTTGCAAAATGACATGACTCAAGAAAGCAATGTCAAATTGCGACTCCATGAGCTGGACAATCTCGATGAGAGATGGCTCGAAGCTCAACAAAGCATTGAACTTTACCAAGCACGCATGGCAGGATCTTTCGACAAAAAGATCAGGCAATGCGCCTACGAAAAGGGTGACTTGGTTCTTGCGGTAAAAAGACCAATGGTCTTCGCTCACAAATCCAAAGGCAAATTTGAGCCAAAATGGGAGGGACCCTACGTCATCGACAAGGTTTTCTCCAACGGCGCATACGCACTCCTAAACATGGAAGGTGACAGTTGTATGCTGCCCATCAACGGCAAGTTCTTAAAGCGGTACTACCTTTGAAGACTTGCCCAACTGGGTAAGAGCAATGCCTGTACAGCCAAGATCGGTTTCCAGGTACACGCTTGCTAAACCCACCTTTTTTTTAGAATTTTCATGTCAAATGTTGAAATTTCTAGAAATTTAAACAATGCTTACTTTCATCGTTTCATTGTTCAAAAAATCCAAGTTTAGGAGCCTTTCCCTAACTTGACCAAAATTTTCAACCCTTGAACCCAAAATTCATGGTTTGAAACAAAATCCGGACTCAGGGATTTCCACCCTACCTTTTACCGCCTAAATGGTTTTAGGTCAAAACTTATGACCCTCGTGTCTTTACACAAAAAGAAAAATAGTTTTTCAAAAAGCCGCGGGGAAGCGACGCTTACTCGCACAAATTGGAAGCATGCGAACCACGTTCGACACTTCCAAAATCGCAGGGAAGTGACATTTCGTCGATACTTGCAAAATCCAAAACCGTGGAGATGCAAATTTCAGTTGATATCCACAACTCAAATTTCAAAGGTTCGAAAAAACCTAAAAAACCATGGAGACGCAGCATTTTAGTTGATATCCATAACCCAAAGGTTCGAGAAAACCACAAATTCCAAAAATCATGGGGAAACGACATCAAGTCAGTACCCGCAAAACCAAAATTTTTTGAAAAGCAAGGATGCGACATTCCATCGATACTTGCACCCAAATCCGCGAGGATGCGACATTCCATCGATACTCGTAACCGAATGAGCAAGGATGCGATATTCTATCGATACTTGCAAGAACATTTAGCGGGGGAGGCGACTTTTAGTCGATACTTGCATTTTTTGAAAACCAAACCGGCTATCAATGCCACAAAACAAAACCGGCTATCAATGCCACAAACAAAATCGACTATCAATGCCACAAAATAAAAAAAATTGGCTTTCAAAAAACCCGGCTATAGATGCCACTAAAACCGGCTATCAATGCCACAAAATCAGCTTCCATGCCACAAACAAAATCTGGCTCCCATGCCAAAATAATCATTTGACAAAAGATTTTCACAAAATGACAAGCTTTTGATCAAATCCCATTTAGCAATTACTTTTATCACAAAAAGATTTAAGTGAGCGTAGGGAAAACAAAAAAAAAGCATCCCATTTAGCAATTACTTTCATCACAAAAATATTTAAGTGAGTGTAGGGAAAAAAAAAAAAAAAAGAGTACCAAAAAAATACATGTGGTACCAAAAAAAAGAAAGTGTTCACATGCACTACAAAAAAAAGAAGTACCAAAAAAATACAAGTGGTACCAAAAAAAGATAAGGATAGTTTCTGTTACAAAAAAAAAAGGAACTCAACCAAAAATGGTCTCCAGCCAAGAGTTCAGCTCCTTAAGTAAACTTTTGGCCTCAGCCGTCAGGGATTCCAGGGCACGCTTCTTCAGGAACTTGCCATGAGATGCTGGGGTGGGCTATAACCCTTCTTTTACACAGGGAAGCTTATCCCGAGCAGTTTTCCATCGTTTGCTCTCTTGAGATTTCCTTTCAAGAACTCGATCGGCATCTGCAACCCGGCGAATCAGAGCACTCTCCCTGTCGCGAGCCTCTGTTATTGCAGCCCACTTGGCAGCGACTTGTGCCTGCAGATGCTCAAGATGTTTCCTGGCCTCATCGACCTCCCTATCAAGGATGTTAAGGTCATGTGTCAGCCCAATGATGGCTAGCTCTTCTAAGTTCTTCTCTCGGACTATATGCTTCCTGCTTTGTGTAGCCTCATTCAGGTCAGACTTAGCCTTATCAGCAGGGTCTAGGAATATCTCCTTGAAGAACTGGTCATCAGCCAAACCCATGGCCTCAAACCATTTGTCACCCAGCTCAATGATCCTATCAACGATCGCCCTGGCACCTGTGACATTCAGACCAGCCTCTTTGGCATCACTGAGAATCTCCTGCACATGCTGGATCATGCGAAATCCGGCATCCAAGTGCCCAGAAAGGAGAGTCTCAATCCAAGAGCTCAGAACCCGCACCACCACCTTCTTCACAAAAAGAAGATATGGCTGTCCCGACCCCGAACCCGAGGGGCCGTGAGAAATTGTTGGGAGTTAAGTAATGATTTTTGTTTCTCCCAAGATCTGCGTGTGTGAGGATATCAATTTCAAACACACTCTTGAATATTTTGCGGAAGCTTTCGTGGCGTTGCGACCCGAAGTCCGTGGCCATTGGATTCCGTGTCGTACTCAACCACTAACATATTACTATCATAACGATGAATATTTCAGACTGGAACAAACCATAACAAAATACAGAGCTGACGGTATCTGGATATTATATTCCCATATATATTCAAGTTACAATAACAATGTGCATTAATTACAATCCCAATAAACGGGCTAATCAAAGCCATACAAAAACAAGCTAATAATCTCTGCCCCATAGGTGACGTAGCTCCGATGTCAAGCTCAATGTCTACACGACATAGCCGACAAAACAACCTGCAAGCTCATGGCTCCACAGCCAAAAGATGCACTCATCTCGGGCAAGAAATCTTAACCTGAGTACCAAAGTAGTGGGTCAGACACGACGGTCTGGCAGGTGGGTGAAAAGATAATACAAGTGCTGAAAAATAAAAGATTTGATAAATCTTGGTATTTGACAAAATTCTGTATTCATATAAAACGGGTATAAAACATGAATATTTGACAAGACATGTAATCATTTAAATCATGTAAAAATATGTATATTTGGTAAGTCGGGAATTCCGTGTGAAAAGACATAGCAATAATTATAAATAATGATACCTTAGGGAATACATTGAAACCTGTATAAATCATGAATTTCATAAAAGAAGAATACATCATTTATAAGAGATACATATGCGATAAAATCATGTAAAGGTACTAATGATTCGGGAACTAACAAGATGGCAACCACACAATGCTAAATCCTCTCTCACAAAAGTGATAAGAGCACATCTGGACATTAACCTCAATCACACGAGGTGAGGAGAGTCAACGACGTTGACCTCAGTCACACGAGGTGAGGAGAGTCAACGATTTTATATAATAAATACATATAATACTCTGCGGGACCACGGTAGCGAACCGGGTATATCGGGGCGGGGCGGAAACCATGCTGCAGCTGGTATAACAGAAGAGGGATCTCCAAACCGGTGGATCAAACCGATAAGGTTATCCAAGCTTAGTGGTGCCGACTCATAGGTAACATGCGGAAAAATCAAAACAATTGAATACACATAACGGGGCGGGGTGCTCGTAGGCACAAAACACATCAGTATCGGGACGGGCATATACGGGTTAGCAAAAGCTAAATACATTTTCCAATACTTCCGGGACAAGTCAAAATCATAAGATATGATGTTTGAAAGGCACAATTAAAAATCAGGTCAAGATGAACATGAATGGATTTCCAATATTCTCCTAGCTAAGAGTTGAAGGTCCAAGATTTGAATCAATGTGTATAGGGTTCCGTATGTTAGGTTTGATAAATATTTGGTACTCTTTAAGAATTAAAAACATTCCGGGAACTTACATACATTGACAAATCTAGAAATCCTCACCGAATCTCCATGATGAGGTTTCTCCTTCCTCCGGACTTCATACAACGCCTTACAAGTCCTTACATAGCATTGGGGCTCCAAACAATACCTCCCCACTACATAACATCACAATTTAACCAAATCTTTCATGGGCTTCTATGCATCGTTACAGGTTCAATGGCTTCAAATAAGAAGAGAAGGGATAGAGCTGAATTGGACTTGAATATGGGCTTGAAGTGAGTCTGGAGAACGGTCCAACAATCCCCTTATTTTGCAGCTCTTCTCGTTTCAGTCCGATCGATCGGAGTCATTGGTCGATCGATCGGTCCTGAAATGCTTTCAGTTACTTACAGTCCGATCGATCGGACTCATTGGCCGATCGATCGGTCCTGAAATGCTCTTAGTTATTTACAGTCCGATCGATCGGACCTAAAGTGCCCATAGTCCGATCGATCGGACAGCGACGAATCTCAGCCTATTTGGTTGGATTCCTCTTTTGTCCAATCCCTATCCATTTCCTTTCTTTCCCCTTCTTCCAAACATAACTTCATGAATATTTGGGGCCCTTTCTTGACCTCTCAACTCATCAAATTATCATTCCAAAAAATGGATCCAACCTCTTTATCCCATTCACATTTAACCAAAGAAATCCATTACTTGAAACGAGTCAACACTTAATACAATCAAGATATCATTTTTAAGAAAGCAATATGCTAGAAAGATGCATCAATGAGTGTATTTCATATCTCAATAAAAGCATGTCATGAAGTAAAGCTTAAGTAATGAAAATCATTAATAAAAGCTAAGCATTTGCATAAAAACATGATTAATGAAAATAAATCATTTCATCCACTTGCCTTTGGTCCAAAGCTAAGCAAATCAACCTCTAATTACAGTCCAAGCCAAGAAATCACAACCTATTCAAAAACCCCCAAAAATAAGCCCTAAAATGTCAAAACCAAGAAATACAAAGATAAAGCTTCTAAAAATGGAGATGGAGTCTCATGGGCTAGGAAAACACAAATCTAGGAGATGGAGAGAATCACTTACCTAGAAAGTCTTCAAATAAGCAAGGTTAGCTCAAAGAGAAATTCAAAATTGATGAATCCTTCTAAAAATGTTACCAATTGAAAGCTCTTGACGAGGTGAACAAGATTGGTGAAGGTCTTCTCTTGATTTGAGCAAGGCTTGATGGTGATTTGTGAGGAAGAAAACAAGGGAAGAAGAAAGGGGTGGGAAATCCCCCATTTCTTGCACAGGACTGCTGGGACGATTGGGAGAGAAGAGGGAGAGGAAATGGGTACTTATAATGGGTGGGTGTGGGCCCCACCACACTTAAAACACTTAAAACTTGCAAATTGAGATTAGGAGGCTTTCTAGACATCGGATCAAGAAACTTAAAACATGAAAAGTGTCCGAAATAAAATTATCTTTCTAACAAGGTTAATATTGACATACTTCCGGGGTCCACAGAAAAAGTCAACTGTTTGGTCAAAGGGATCAAAATAATGGATTCAAGTGTTAAGACATCGATTTATGGGCCTCGGATGCGATCGACCAAGAAGAGGGAAATGTTTATGATAAAATCTAGTTTCCAAAAAGTATATATTTGGCAAGGTTCTGAGATCTCGAAATTTGGGTCCAGATTCAATGTGAAAAGACTGATTTTGCCCCTAGGGCTGGAAAAATTGATTTTCGGAGTTTCAAATGGGTACGGAGTGAACACGAAAGTTGTAGGGAATGGCGAGATTAGTTAAACGAAGCTGAAATGGGGATTTTCCAAAATCAAAGAGAATCTCTCCAAAATGACCACACAAAACAAATAGGACCCTATGGTCACTGTCTAGGTTCACTGGCTTTCAAAACCAAAGAAAATAAAATCAAGCTCAGAAATTCGATAAAACAACCGGTAAACCCACTGACAAAATAAATCCACGATTAAAACACGCTAAACCAGGAAATCTGGGGTCGGGTTCTCACAATGGCCCTGCTGAAGATTCGCAACTCCATTGGTCGGTTGCTCATGTCATCACCCGTTGGAAGAGTAACAAAAGAACTCTTTCCAATTGGAGCTGCTCGGGAAGGAATCTCAGCACGAGGTATCTCCTCAACAGTGTCAGAACTGGTCCCAGGAGTCTCTACCTCTGGATCAACCTCTGGCATCCCTTGCTCTGGTTCTGAAGGAAGCGACGGAATCTCCTCTGTCACCTCAAAACTTGCCAAAGAAACACAAAAAGGTATGAATATGATCCTGTTTGAAAATCATTATTAGGGTTATTACTACAAAATACCCTCTTCGACGACTGGCGGAACACTCTCTTCCTCCATGAACTCATCGGAAGCATCATCGATGGTTCAAAGTCATCGGAATCCTATGGCAAGTCAGCTGACAAGAAAAATGTTAGCAAACCAAGTCATAGACACAAAAAAAAGAAAGCAAAAGAAGTTATACCAATTGGAGATTCAGGTGCCCCGACAGGATCTGTCACCACGTCATCGGTTGGAACCTCAGGCATCGCCAAATCTTCATCTGCTAAAAAAAAAAGAAAAAAATAGAGGAGCAGCAGGGAGAGAAAACAAATCAAGACATGGAAAAATCCCATGAAAAGAAATGGAAAGAGAAAAAGGAAGAATCATACCTTCACCGACGGTCTCTTCTTCTCGGCTTCTCTTCTCTAGAGGCTCGTCAGCATCCCCTGGCGCCTCCTCATTGATAGTAAGAGGTACTTCCAAGTCAGGAGAGTCCTCATGCTGCCCCTTGCTGCGATGATGACTTCTCCTCCTCTTACTCCTGCGGGCTCGCTTCTTAGAGGAACCTGCCCCGCTGTCAGAGTCAGGTTTCCCACTTGACTCCTCACTGGATGGTCTACTCTTGCCAGTAGACTCCACGAAAGCTTGCCTTTGCGCCGCTTGCATCCAAGCACCAAGTTCGGCTTCCTGCTGTTCTAGCTGCTCTAAAGCCTCATCAGGTATTTCTCGAATAACTTCCGAACCAATGACGCCCTGGTCACCGAGAAAGCCTATCTTGTGCTTCTCTCCAGAAAGGAAGGCCCAAACTTCCTCTCGTCGGATGCTATCCAACTTTCCAAGGCCCTTTCTAGATGCCAGCTTCACATCAAGCTCCTTCTTGGAAAGCCCCCGATATGCCGAAAAGCTCTCCACGAACCACTTCGCAAAGCCGGCAGTCCGGGAAGTCAACAACATAGGATAAGAGATCATGGCTGTGGTGTCTTCAGCACTATAGAAAGCCCATGCATTTCTCCCATCCTGTAAACCTCCAAAGCGCTTCACATGCTTGAAGGCGCTCCAACAATGCCTTGAGAAAAGCCCAACTGCAAAGCAAAGCGAGAAGGTACATACGGCTGGATGTCGATGAAAAGATGTCTGCGGTACACCATCGTGCCGACACGTATGCTGAAAAGCCTCTCCTTCTCTGCATTTGTCAAAGAGTAATGCCTTCCTGACCCCGCCCTGGTAGAGTCTCGGGAGGCACCAAAATCAAAAGCCTTCTTCCGCAACTCCGGAGAAAGCTTCACTGAAGACTGCCCCATCTCGACGTCCCTGAACCGTCGGATCCTCATGTGGGCAAACAAAAGTGATTCGGACACGGCTTTGCCCTTAGCCAGCCGAATCATCAGAGGATCATCATCCTGTGCGGCACCCAGCCGGTGGAGGCCAGGACAGTGGTACACGTACCACGAATAAAAGATGTGGGCTGAAAATACCCTATTCATAGGGAGCCCAAACCGAACCAAAAAAGCAGCAGCCTGCAGTTCGGTACACAGGTAGGAGTAAAGAGCTGGCACCAAAGCAAGCTGCTCTCCAAACGCCATCTGACAAGCCAAAAAATACAATGCGGCCTGATGTGCGTTCCATCTCCTCCAGCAAAAATAGCCTCACCAAGCCAATAAGTGAGGTAAACAGTGAGATCTCTCCGCAGTGCAATGTCAGGACATATGGCGTTTGTACTCGCACAGAAATCTCTCAACTCTTCTTGCATAGCCAAGATCTTCTTCGAACTTGGATCCTGAGCCTTGGATTCATGGGTCGCACTATCAGAAGACTCCCTGCTATCAAAAAAGTTGGGGAACGAAAAGCTAGAACTCTTCCAACTGCTGGATCTAACTTTCAAACCCTCATTCTCCTTCAAAAAATCATAGAAGGCGACGAGCTGAAAGTACAGAAGCCTGAACTCCTCAGACTGCTCCTCAAGGACGCTGTCGATCGGCATAAACTCCTCATAGAGTTTGCCAAGGATGGGCAATCCAGTAATGGCGCTCAGCTCCTTCAAAGAGAAACCAATCTCACCATTCGTCACAACGAAGGTATTGGTTTATGGGACCAGCATAGCCATGAAGGCCTCGTCGGAAAAGATCACGGTCTCCCTAAAGGCGCGGACCGCATCAAAAATCCCGGCTTCCTTCAAAACGGTGCCACCAATCAGCAGGACGCGATCAGTCCACGACTTCCACTTAGAGTCAGCATTGAAACGGCCACGAAGTCGAAAAGGCTTTATCCAATGCTGCCGTCACCCCTGAAAATACCAAGGCCCACCGGTCTCAAATCGACCGACGAATAATCAGAGCCCTGGTAGCCGCTGGATGGCATCAACAGGTCCATATCAGCAGGCGACCTCTCTGTATATCCAGGAGAACCGCCAACAAAAACCCCGGTCTTGACTACATTTGTCATTCTCACCCAGCTTGGAGGATCTTCCCTCTTAGAGCACATGGGGGCAAGGCTCATGATCGAGACGGTGCGATCAAATGTCGACCGGGTAGCAACAGTCTTCTTCTCCCCATCTGCTGTGAAAGAAAACTAAAAACATCTCCTCTGGTATGTCATGTCATCAGGGACGGCATCACCAAAGAAGAAGGTAGGCTTTGGTAAAACACTCTGATCTTCCATCACCCATGGACGACTGCTTACCATGATCTTATAGGATTCCTCTCCCTTGAGAGCGATCAGTCGCTGCCTCATCTCATCTCTGTTGAGGGAGTCACACTCTTCTAGATTTCTCTCAACATATTGGACCTTCTGAAAGGCCTGCTGAACGGCCGGATTAGAAGATTTAGCAGATCAACGAGGTACGCTTGTAGCAGGCTCTTTACCCTTGTTCGTTCTGGAAGAACCACCTGCAAAGGATGGAGAAGAAAAAGATCAAACATCAAAATGACAGAATCTCGCTAAAAAAAAATCTGGCAAAATTTTGACATGATGCCGGGGCAATTCCAAAGAAAAGGAACTATCCCGAAAGAAATAGAAAGCTTGAAGATGGGCTCAACATTGCTGCGAGCTCCGAAACTCCAAACTTTCGAAACCTCAAAGTCTCCGTAAAATCAGGAAGGGCTCAACATCGCTGCGAGCTCCAAATTCCCAAATTTGCAAAAACTTTCAGGTATGCTATCACATCATGCTATAGTTCAATTTACAAAAAATATACAATCATGAACACCTTGGTTTGCAAAAAAAAAAAATGCATTATCATGATGAGCAAAAAAAAAAAAAAAGAAACTTTCTAAAAAAAAAAAGAGAGAAAGAAAAGGGCTGGCCCACAGGCCACGTGGCCGTACGGCCAGATCCATACGGATCTGTCCACAAAAAAAAAAAAAAGCAAAAAAAAAAGAAGAAAGCATAAAAAAAAGGGATAAGAAAAAACGTGTAAAAAAAAAAGAGCAAACACGTGAAAAAAAAAAGAAAAGAAAAGAAAGAAACAAAAAAAAAGAAAGAACTTTTTTTTTCCTACAATGGGGTTTTCTTGAAAAAGGGAACTTACTTGAAGCCATTGATGGAAAAGAAGAAGAAAAGTCTTGAAGATCTTGAAGAAGAACTCTTGGTCTTAAAGCCCTCTTGGGATTGTTGCAAAAGAAAGCAATAAGAGCAAGAGATCCAACCTCCTCCTTGCTTTTATAAAAGAGAGCAAACCAAAGAAGGAAAGAAGAAAGAGGTAAGTGTTACTAATTAGTAACCTTACCAAAAGAAATAAATTAGAAAGATTCTTTCCCAAAAGAAAGATATCTTGAGGGATTCTCTCCCAAAAAGAAATCAATGAGAGATTTTCTCCCAGAAGATAAGATCAATGAAAGATTCTTTCCCAAAGGAAGATATCTTGAGATATTCTCTCCTAAAATAAAGGGAACATGAGAAATTCTCTCCAAGTAAAGATATTATTAGATATTCTTTATCCAAAGGAGATATTTTTAGATATTCTTTACAAAAATGACACCATATGAGATCTAAGCCATTGCAAAAGCTTAAGGTTCCATAGGTTAGCCCATATGAGCCAGGTTTGACCACCTAGGCACTAAAAAAAAAAAAATTTGGGCTTTTAGTCAAAGAGAAATCCCTCTTACCAAGAGCATACAAAAATGGTTCCATGCCTCTTCTGAGTTGATTCGACCATACAAAAGAGAATTCCAAGCCCCATGAGCTTCCAAAAATCAAACCATCTAGCCTCATCCACCAAATTGAGCCAAAATCTTGAAATTGACATTCTGCAAAAATCCAAACCAAAATCCTGGTCCCCTAACTTGCCACATACAGCTTGTTAGGTCACAAGACCAAAACCAAAAACCAAAACCTGATCCCCTAACTTGCCACATACAGCCTGTTCGGTCACAAGGTCAAAACCAAAATTGATCCCCCAACATTCCACATACAGCTTGTTAGGTCACACGGTCAAAACCAAACCCGACCCCCTAACATGCCACATACGGGCCTGTTAGGTCACAAGGTCAAAACCCAAATCCACATCCCTGATGTCATCTTCAAAACTTTGCCTCGAGATGGTACGTGATCCCTTTCACTACCATAAAACTCCCCTGGAAGCTCAAAAGGCTACAAATACCAAAAAGAAAGACTGCTCAAAGACTCTTGGTCAAGTCACAGGCTCTCCTTCACAAATCTCTTCGAGGCACATCGACTACAAAAGTTAAGCAACTCGTCGCTGCACCTCGAGGGGGCATTTGTTGATGCCAAAAATGTCACTTTGCGTCTTCAAGATCCAAAAAGCTACATGAAGTCGCAACCTACCATAAATAGGCAATGCTACTTCCAAAAAACCAAATCTATTCAGAATCAAACAAAAACTGCAAGATCCTTCAAGACAGCCAAAAGAGGAGTACACAAGAAGTTTCGGGCCATTTCAAAATCATTTGGCCTAACTTCGCTTCTCCGGCAACCGAAAAGGAAGCTCCTGGCGGCGAAAGCATCGGAGACACCAAATCTTCGATCAGAGCCGATGGATGGTCACAAAATACATCCAAAAGGCTCCACGTCAAGTTTCGAGTCGAACCGACAACGTTTGACCCTACATTAACCCTTGAACAGCTAAATCAGGCCTCTCAGCGGCGAAACTCCCCAGGACCATGGTTTCCAAGACAGAGCCTATGGATCATCTTAAAATGACTCCAATAGGTTCCCTGTTAAATTTCAAGTCAATCGGACATCAGTTGACCGCACATCAAGCCGCGACATCTTCATCGCGACAAAAGCAAGTCTACTAGTGATAGGACCCCAAACGGATTCAAAACTCAAACAAAAGCCTATGGTTAGTCTTATTTATTGCTCAGCAGGCTCCACCCCAAATTTCAGGTCATTCCGACATCGTTTGACCCAGTTTCAGCTTCTGACGGAAAATCGGCAGCTCTGCGCGACAGTCTTTGGCTTTCTCAGAAAAATAGAAACTTTACAAAACAAAATGCAAGGATTCTAATCAGGTTTTCTATAGAGAAATCAGGCCAATAAATGGTCAAAATTGTCAAGGAAAAATACAGAAGAAAAAAGAATAAAAAAACAGCAAAAACGGACATAAAACGGGACAAAAGGGGGGAAAACCCCCCCACGGTCGCAGGCCCCTGCGACCCTGGAGACCGGGATTGCCGGGAGGGCCCCGGAAACTCTGTTTTTTGCCTTTTTTCACGATTCAAAGCGTCCGACCTCTGGTATTTTCCAAAATTCATACTTTTGAGATACCAAATCCTCTGACATCCGTCAAAATCACGGGTCAATCATCAAGAGTATCGAAATCAACATTGATCGCCAACCGGTCAACCAAAAAAAGTGTGCTTTCTACCCGACCGATCGAGAAATCGACAGGACAGATGGCACCGACCCACTGTTGGCAACCAATACCTGAAGTTACATGGTCATCCAATGTCAATCTACATGAAGATCCATCGATGATCATCGCTATAAGAAGCCTAAAAGACGCGGCACGGCCCGCGACTCTTCAACTTCTCGGCGACCACTTAATGCGATTAATTGACTAGCTTTATTACAGTCATTAATCCATTTCTTTGGATGGCCCAATCAGAAGCAAGCATTCGGGAGTTACAAGTCAAGAGATTCATGGCATTTAACCCATGAAACTCCTCCCATCATGGCGATGAAAGGCGATTAAAAGCCCTCAATCTCCTTCGGCCAATCAGAAGCCAAGAAAAAGGAGTTACAAAATAAAGAATTCAATCTTATAACTCCTCCCTTTATGTAGCTTTATGACAATTAAGGCTCATAAATCCTCCTAAATGGTTACCTAAAAGCCTATAAATAGGAGAGCATTCCAAAGAATTCCGGATCGGAAAAATCACAGAGATCATCGGAAAAACAAGACAGATCCCAGATCAGAAAAAAGCACAGAAACCCAGAGAAAGAAAGAGAGAAAACTCTGCGGAAGTTCTACACCGACCACCGCTACAAGGTGACAAAAGTCGCTTGGGGGAGTACCCCCCACCCCAAGGTCCTTGCCTTCTCCTTCTGCCTCCAATGGCTTAGACGTGGTTTTTCAGCCCGTCTACTTGGCTTTTTATTGGACATAGGACCTCCTTTTGGTTTTTGTCCTCTAAAAACCTGAGGTTATAGCCAAGCCAAGCGAATCAATAGCATCCTCTGTTCTCATCTGCATGGATGATGGCGAAGTCCACATATGGCTTGCGACCGTCAATCTGAACGGGTCCTCCACAATCTCCTGAGAAGTTAGATCCTCCTTTTCTTGCTTTTCATTGTAGTTTGTATTTTCTTAAAAGAGACAAAAATCACAACTCTTGTCTTTCATTATTGATAAGAATTGTAAATCGGCTATAAACGCCAAAATCGTCTATAAACGCTAAAAATCGGCTATAAACGCCAAAATCGGCTGTAAATGCCAAAAAAATCGCCCTTCACGGCAAATCAAGAAAATGTCTCTTTTCTTAAATATATGTGCAATGGAAAACTTGAAAGAAGTTGATTTCTTTTTTACTTGCGAAGGTTGATCTCCGGATCACCACTTGCAATTCCAAGTAAAAAACAGAAAATCTGGCACACCCACACAAAAAAAATGTTGATGCACGCCTTTGCCCCCCGGTTACGAAAGGGTCGGATCCAACGGACTTCCACGTCCGCCGACCTCGGTAGAACCGAGCAGAAGCGCCGTCCATCACCTCTAATTCAGGCGGAGTATGCTCATGATGTGTGTGTGAAAACTTCAATCAAGTTTAAAAAGTAAGCTCAATCAAAATATGCTTAAAGCATTTAAAAGTTTAAAGCACACAAAAAGATTTGATTGAAGTGAAATGCTGATCACATGTATAAATACTAACTTCTTGATGATATGAAAATCAAAGGCTCACAAGTTGTATGAAACTATTTAATTCTACATGTGATGCATGTACATTGTTGTTTTAAAAAACAAACTAATTTAACTACAATTCTAATGAGATTGAAAAACAACAGATAAGATTCAACCAAGTAAATGAATCATGCTATTAAAGAAATCAAAGATTTTGGCAAAGTATGATTTATGAAACTTTAAAACAAACTTGGTTTGAATCAAGGTGAAGAATCCAATCCAACTTAAATCAAAGATTAAATGAAGTAATGGATTCAACACATCATAGTTATCATGCTAAAATTCATTTACCAATAATTTAAACAAAGCATATAACATATGATTAAGAAAAGTAAAGCTTACTTAAAGATTTAACTTCATGGATCCAAGTTTTAGCTTTACAAATGACCCATTGGTCTCTCTTAGTTCATTCCCCTTTCCTTTGTCTCTAAACACCTCAAGGAAGGCTAAAAAGCTCCTTATTGTTCCTCAAATTTTCTCATGAATGAACTAGTATTTATACTCAAAAATTGAGTTCCAGCGAGTCCCCGGTCGACCTCATACAAGGCCAAGTCGACCTGGTACAAACGGTCAGCAATATGACCGTTGGAGAGCCAACGGCTCTCTGCCCTGTTGACCCGCAGTGGGCTCGATCGACCAGGTCCATGGGCTCGGTCGACCGAGCACACTGTGGGTTGACCCGGGCCCAGGGACCAAAATCCCATTTTTTGCTAATTTTAAAGAGAAATTCTTTGGGGATTTTTGGGCCAATAAATCAAGCTTAGAAACATGTTTTAAATCATTATAAGAGTTTTAAAAACATGAAACATAAAATGCCTAAGATGATTTGAAAGTTCTAAAAAATAAATGCATCCAAGTTTTAAATCCAAAACATGCATGAAACATAAGTTTTGAAAAATTTAAAACAATGCATGTGAAAATCAAGATTTCAAGATTTCTAAATCAATGCATGTGTGAAAACTTGAATGATGATTAAAATGATAATGCATCCATCAAATTTCAATACACAAAATTCCTAACACCAAATACTCCCTTGAAGGAGATATCGAAGACATCTTCAAAACCTTACTTGAACATGGTAAATTGGGGTTACCTCCTTCCAAGAGGCCGGATTAAGAAGGAAGGACAGAAGATCCAAATTATTGTCCTTATCATAGAATGATATCCCATCCTCTTAAAGAATGCTTCGTTTGAATGAGAAAATCAATGACATGTTGACCAAGGGAGCTATACAGCTTAATAAAAAGTATATATGACTCTGCTTCGGTCAACGTGGTGGCGTTTGGATCATTCAAGCCAACCAGTATTGAGCCCCTAGCTCGTAAAACTATGGAAATTTGGCTGATCAATAAAATCGATAATAAAGATGGGCTCATTCTTAACACCATATCATCTCGGGATGAGATCTGGGTTCACCCAGATTTAAATAATGATGACGATTGGAAAATAGTTAAGCCGAAATCCACTGCTCGAGAAAGAATGAATGCCAAGAGGTTTCTCTGTAATTTACAGCAAGCTGTCAAGAAGTAGCCTATATAAGAAGATGGGTGAGAATCCGAAATTGTACAAAAGCCGATTACGTCTGAAGAACCATATGAATCCATGAGGAAACCAATCACCTTGGCAGACTTTCTTCTCCCATTTTCAATGAAGATGAGGAAGAACCTCAAGTATCAAGTTGTAATCAAGTGTCTAGGGTGGGACGTTCTTATCTCTCTGTTTCTGAGGATTCTGATGATGAAAATATAATCCCTCCCCTGATATCGCCACCTGTGGATGATGAAGATTCAGAGCCCGATGATGAAGAATATCCCTTGGATAAGATATTAAATGAGAATGATTTCATCACTGATCCTTTCTTCTATCAAGAGGTCATTTCTGAGATAAAAGTCAGGATTTATTACCCACGAGCCCCAGAACATGATGAATGGCCGGTGGATCCCCCTACATTCCCTCTTCCACAAGAAATCCATTATGACCCACTACCTATAGTTGGTGATGAAGGACCCAACTACCGAGCACCTTCTAGTCTGGCAACACCGTCTGACGTTCCCAGGCCTACTCGATTTGCTCCTCCCTCTTTCGACGTGGTGCAAGAAAATAGTCAATAAAGCAGTCCGAAAGAGAACGCCCTAACAACCCCTATTGTTACGGTGCAAGAAGATAAATAAGATGATACTTTTGATAAAACCTCAGCTCATTTTATGCAAGAAGGTGAACCAGGCAATGCCTCTACGCCAATGACCTCTACACCAGAGTTAGAAAGTGATCAAGTAGACAACCATAACTCACCTGAAGATGTACTGGTTATCACAATCAGTGATGCATCCTCAGGGTCTAGTGGGGATCATCGGGTTGAATTTGAGGAAGCCCCAGAGATCATATCGGTCAGTATCTCCTCAGACTCGAGCATTACAGGGTCACGAGAAGTTGTCACCATTGATAGCTAACCAACAGACTCAAAAAGTGAACCCGTGGTGACCTCATGTCATGTGGCAACTAGTGCAGATGAAAATGTTACCACATCCTCGCAGGATTCTGGAGGAACCGATGTAGAATACATTATTGAAGGAATAAGTCATCTATTCTCCCAATTTGAAGAAGTTCTGACAATAAAAAAAGGCATGGCAGATGTGCAAGGCCTTAGATTTGGAAGAAGTTAAAAGATTGGAAGAAGTTAAAAGGTTAACTATAATAAACCTTCTGCTTCTGTTCCTTCTTCTTATTCTCCTTCACTTGTAGTCCCCACGGGACAAAATGAAAATGAAGATAATGTAACTTCTGTAAATCCAGATGTCAATGAAAGGCCTTTAAAGCCATTTAAGTATGATCTTGTTAAACACCTTCAGCACATACCTACATGTTTGCACATCCTTGATTTGTTGCAGATGTCCAAAGAAACTCGTGAAAGCTTTATATTAGAACTTCAATCATTGGACCCAAACAATCGAGTACATATAGCACAAGTGCATCAGATAGAGAAAAAGCATCAAGTGGAAAAGTCTAAAAGAGTGCAGAAGCAAGCATACCATACCGTACCGTTATACCATACCACAATTTATTTCTCAAAAGAAGGCATGCTACTGGGTGATACCAAGCATACCATACCGTTATACTTCACTGCATATGTAAAGGAGATGCCGATTGCTAGAGTGCTAGTGAATCCAGGGTAAGATTCATCACCATCGCTACACAACAAGAGTTGGGAATCCCACCCAGGAACCTCACGAGCACCATTGTTGGAAGTAGGTGGGCCTTGTGGATAGGTTTCAAAAACTTTTGACCCACTTGATGCAGGGATCAATCATCCATACGGGCACAAACCCAATCTAGGATCCAAGACCTCAAACTCAACAACCATGTTTACTAGAAAACTCTATCTAGAAGACAGAAATGGCACTAACAAGAAACCACGAAATCCACAACATACAAGGAAGTAGATTATACATTTAGAGCTTGGTAGTGCTCTTAATGGAGAAGTTGATCTCTTTCTTTGATGAAGAACTCTTTCACTAATCAAATCAGAATCTCTAAGACCCAATCGTCTTCCATGCTATGACCCATATCAGATCTATTTTCTCAAGGAGAAGGGTGGGTTCTCCAAAAGAAACCAACTAGAAGCTCTAAGGGAAACCGTAAGAGAAACTAGAATAGAGAGGAGCAACTAGGGGCTGGACGTCCAACATTTGGGCGTATAACTCCTTGGGCGTTCAAGACTCTTAAGTAATTAGGTAATGGACGTCCAAGGGTGCTCCTTTATTTATAGCTTAAGCAACCTCCTCTTTTTACTAATTATTAGAAGTCTCACTTCCAATGCAATTAGTAAATTTCTATTTCCTTTCCCTTTTGAGTTCAAGTAGAATTGGTAACTATATAATAACTTGGGCTAGCGTGGGGACCACTAGGTATTCCATAGAAAGCTGACTTCAACTGGGACACCCCGACCCCACATCTCATGTGCAATACAGGCCCACAATTAATTGCAAATAGATTCACTATATAAATGCAACTGAACTCCAGTCTTAGGAATAAATTATATAAAGACCCTAAACTTCCCTATGACCACAAATAGGCCCCTCCATCTATATCCATGGATCAATTGGATCCGTCAAACAAATTGGATCCATATCTTATTATCCTTGCGACCCAATTAATTATAGTAATCATCGGTACCTATCCAATTAACTCTTAATTGGAATGGGTTGCACTTACCAATGATAAATCCATTAATTGGCACAAGGGGATAATGAGGATAGATTCCATCTTGACCATTGAATGTTCCCACAGTCCTACTACCACGTACCCAAGACACTGAGGTGTTGACCTACAATTGGCCTCACTCATTAGTGACTCAAAGCAAATGAATAGACAGAAATTTGAATCCATTAATGTCTCGGGATTATAACTATATTGCTAGGGAATTATGAGAGCAGACCTTAAAGTAAAGATAATGCTTCATAAGGTGCTTCTCATGGTCCTTCAATACATTTAATGTACGAGCATGATGATCCAGAGTCTTACACTCTAATGATTGAGACAAATCACACTATCTCGTAGTGATCATAATGCTGCAACCTTGTCAGATGAGATGCCCAATCTCATCACTGGTTGTGAAGCTATTTAAGTATAAGATTTGCGACACATGTCTCCTGTATGTGGATCTCATCCATACACATGTATTATATCTAGTATACTTGTGGACTCTGGTTCATCTCATGAACCATCATGTCATTCGTATTGGTTAGGTGCAAGTAAATAACAAAACACCATTCATCTCATGAAAGGAAAGTATGATTATATTGATAAATAATGAAATAAATCAATTTATTACATCATCTAATGGATTGAGACCATATAATCTAACAATCACCGACTTGGGCTCATTGCAAGTCAGAGTTGCATCTCATGCCCATCCCGTCTACATGCTTAAAGACTTTGGCGGTCAAAGGCTTAGTAAAGGGATCTGTCAGATTATCTGTAGAGGTTATCTTGGTGATTGCAATATCACCTCTCTGCACAATCTCTCTGACCAATTGATACTTTTTATGTACGTGCTTTTGGCTCCTAGGTTCCATGGACTGAGTGTAAGACCCTGACCCCTAATTTCCTTGATTTGTGTGTTTTTAATTGTGGGTTTGTTCTTTAAGTGAGTCTTGATTCTACTTGAGTTGGTTTGTGGTTCAGTTTAGTTTTCTATAGCTTTTGGAATTTTTAAGAGCCGTTGGACCTAGTCAGACACGCTCAGGGAGGCCCTGAGTGCACGTGTGAGCATGGGATGATAATTCTAGTTTTCCGATTTAATCGTGATTTCAATCTCATTTGAATGGTTTTATTATTTTCTACAACCTTTGTTTTCAGCCCGTCTGCATTTGAATCTGACTTTTTGGCCCAAAAGGTGTAAATCTGACTTTTCATGCTAAATCTGGACACAAATTTTGAAATCTCAAAACCATGTCGAATTTATACTTTTTGGAAACTAGATATCTCGAGGATCATTTTATCTCTCTTCGTCAATCTCGTCCGGGGTACGCAAGACCATGTTTTTACCATTTTAAGTTTCAGCTGTAATGGGCCCCATTTTCAAGTTACTTAAGTCATCTCCTTCCTCTCTCTCTCTTCCATTATTTGCTTTTTCCTGCAACTTCTCTTGACCTAGAGCTGGGAGGAGAAAACCCCTTCTTCCCCAACCTTCTTTCCCTTGAATTCATGGCTATGAAGCTCCGTTTGCAAATCTAAGACCACCATTCTCTTCCTTTCATCTCAAGCTTCAGCTGGGCACGATTTTGAACGAAATCCCTGCAACTTTTCATCTCTTTCTAGTGGTCTTCTTCTTGTTTGGCTAGCTACAAGTAAGAGCTTGAACCCACCTCTTTAATGAAGTTTATTTAGATCATAAAGAGCTTGTTTTTCATACTTTCATCCCATTTTCGAAATGGGGATTTGTGTCGACCAAAAATGTGATTTTTGTGTGTTCTATTTTGGGGCTTTTGTGTAGATTTTGTAGGACAACTCTTTGATTGGATTTGTGAGAGATTTGCTTGATTTTGGGCAAAGGCAAGTAATCATTTTGGGTTTTATGATGCATTGTGACTTTTGGGCATTTTGCTTTGAGAAAATATTGCCATTGTTACCAAGTTTTTCATTACATATTTGTTAAACATATCTTAGTGTGTTTAGTCATTTTCAAGCATGATTACTAATTATTTTCCTAATCTTGAGATCTTGTTTTGAATGGAAGCATATATCTTGTTTAATGCTTTACAAGTTGTTCAATAACATGATTTGATAATGAATGATTTTGATATTGGAAGGTTTTGATTGTTACATGGATGTTCTAAATGTTCAAATCTTATCACCTGGAAAGCATGGTGGCTTGGGGAGTGCGGGTGGTTCAGAAATGGGAATGAAGGAGAGAAGAAAAATGTGAAAATCTAACTTGAAATGCACTATCTGTGCTCTCTCGGTCAGCTATCGGTCAGCTAGCAGCTAACCGAAATCCCCATTTCGGTTAGCCGACAGCCAACCGAATCCTGTCGGTTCCTTTTCTCGAGACCTGCATCGTGTCTGGACGTTTTGGTCAGCTGGCGGCTAACCGAAATCCCCATTTCGGCTAACCGATAGCCAACCGAGTCCCATTTCGGTCGTTTTTCCTGAGAACTGTATTTCTCTATTTTTGATCCAGCGGTCAGCTGGCGGCTCGCCGACATACCCCACCTCGGCTAGACGACAGGTGATCGAGAGCTGACCGAAATTACCAAAAAGCCATGTTTTGAAGGATTTATGTGGGATTGAAAACTAGAATATGCTATATACTTTTTAACTTGACATTGTGCATATGAAATCTGAAATACTTTCTTAACTTCAGGGGCACCAATCCATTTTATTTTCCGGTATTTGGATTTCAATTGCAGAAGGTTCAACGAATGATCTTAACATATGCTTAATAGACTTTGTTTTCGAACCTCGTTTTGATACAAGAAATACCATCGTGCACTTGTTTTGAATTTCAAGTATAAGCTCGTTCAAGATTTGTTTCAAGAACAAAAAAGTGGATCACTTGTTAAGTTCATTATGTATATAATTTTATGCTTTCTTGCTAGCTTTGTCGTGTTCGTGTGACAAGTGATTTTCCCCTTGATTTTGACATGTTTAGTATGTGTATCGCCGTGTTTTGTGCATTCATGAAGTTAAGTAAATACCATTGAGCTTGGACTACCCCTTTAGTCTGATCCATTGTTCGGGGGCCCTGTCACCCCCCCGGACCGAGGACCCGTTAAACAAGACCTTAATCCGGGGTCGTGGCACGACGGGCTGGAAAATTTCGCCCGCACAATCTAGTTTCCCACAGGTTTCCGCGGTAAGGATCCTCGAAATCCGATCCAACAGTGATTATTAAGAATCACATTCATACGAATAAATTACGCGGAAGCATTGTAGCAAACATAAAAGTCTATAACATGGGTATAATGAGAACGCACAAGACTAGCATAAAAAAGAGAAACATTCTATAAATAGGCCCCAAAGTTAGTTCAAGTTTAATTACAAAAGTCACGTTAGCCAATAATTACAATTTTTCCCAAAAAGAATAAGCCAACAATGGCTACAACAAAATCCCAAAAAGAATAGTATCTATTCCAAAATGTGATCGAAGCTCCAAAAACAACCTGACATCTAAATGACATCATCGGGCTACCACTCGGCTTCCACAAGAACTATAGGTTCCACCTCGAAGTGCGCCTCAATAGCGAGGGGCTCGACATCTAGCACCAAGCAAAAAGGGTCAGACACGACGGTATGGCAAGCAAATATAACAAATAATAGGATGATAGAAAAAGTAAAACATTAAATAAATGAGAGATGCGATTAAAATCCTAAATAACAGAGATGATAAGATAAAAGATCGACATCTTAAATATTAATGAATTCCAAGACTATAATAAGTTGAAATAAACAAGAACTATAAAATAAAACATCAAACGTATAAAACATTGGCAGACCGCATATAGCTAAACTCTCCTGTTACCGAAGTAACGGGAGCAGACAGAACCATAGCCACTACTTGTGGGACCGGAACGAACATAGTCGTTAACAAACAGAACCGTAGCCACTACAAGTGGCACTGGATATAAACCGTTGCCATGGTCGGTACAGACAGAATCCAAGCTGCAGTTGGCAAATAATTTAAAGATTCCAAGCCGGAGGATTAGTCCGACAAGGTAACCTAAGCTTAGTGGTGCGATTAGAGTAAAAGTTCGAAACCTCGAAGTAATGCAAATCCGTTCATAAAAATACATTTCCAAAATCGATAAGAAAACTACTCCAAACAAATACATATCTCACATATCGGTGAATCCGAGCAAAATAAGATGTGTAGTCTTATCAATGTCTACTAATGTGGTAAACCACCCCAAAGCATTTAAATAGGTTTATAAATGGATTTGGACGAAACCTTTTAACATGGAATGAATTTTGATGGACCGCGCTCCCGATGCCCGGGTTCCTACCGAGGTCGGCGGACGTGGGAGTCCGTTTGGTTCCGACCCTTTCGTAACCGGGGGGCAAAAGGGCGTGCATCAACATTTCTTTTTTTGTGGGTGTGCCAGATTTTCTATTTTACTTGGAATTGCAAGTGGTGATCCGGAGATCAACCTTCGCAAGTAAAAAGGAAATCAACTTCTTTCAAGTTTTCCATTGCACATATATTTAAGAAAAGAGACATTTTTCTTGATTTGCCGTGAAAGGCGATTTTTTGGCATTTATAGCCGATTTTGGCGTTTATAGCCGATTTTTGGCGTTTATAGCCAACTTTGGCGTTTATAGCCGATTTTGGCGTTTATAGCCGATTTACAATCCTTATCAACAATGAAAGACAAGAATTGTGATTTTTGTCTCTTTTGAAAAAATACAAACTACAATGAAAAGCAAGAAAAGGAGGATCTAACTTCTCAGGAGATTGTGGGGGACTCGTTTAGATTGACGGTCGCAAGCCATATGTGGGCTTCGCCATCATCCATGCAGATGAGAACAGAGGATGCTATTTGATTCGCTTGGCTTGGCTATAACCTCGAGTTTTTAGAAGACAAAGACCAAAGGAAGGTCCTATGTCCAATAAAAAACCGAGTAGACGGGCTGAAAAGCCACATCTAAGCCATTGGAGGCAGGAGGAGAAGGCAAGGACCTTGGGGGGGGGGGGTACCCCCCAAGGGACTTTTGTCACCTTGTTGCGGTGGCCGGTGTAGAACTTCCGCAGAGTTTTCTCTCTTTTTCTTTTCTCTGGATTTCTGACTGCTGTCTGATGTTTGTTGTGTGTTTTTCCGATCTTTCTGATATCCTTTCTTCTTGGAGAGCCCTCCTATTTATAGGCTTTTAGGTAGCCTTTTAGGTGGGTTTATGGGCTTTTAATGTCATTAAGCCGCATAATGGGAGGAGTTACAAAATTGAATTGTTTATTTTGTAACTCCTTTTTCTTGGCTTCTGATTGGCCAGAGGAGATTGAGGGCATTTAATCGCCTTTAATCGCCATGATGGGAGGAGTTTCATGGGTTAAATGCCATGAATCTCTTGACTTGTAACTCCCGAATGCTTGCTTCTGATTGGGGCCGTCCAAAGAAATGGATTAATGACTGTAATAAAGCTAGTCAATTAATCGCATTAAGTGGTCGCCGAGCAGCTGAAGAGTCGCGGGCCGTGCCACGTCTTTTGGAATTCTTCTGTCGATGATCATCGATGGATCTTCATGTAGATCGACATCAGATGACCATATAATTTCAGGTGTTTGTTGCCAACAGCGGGTCGGTGCCATCTGTCCTGTCGATTTCTCGATCGGTCGGGTGGAAAGCACACTTTTTTGGTTGACCGGGTGGCGATCAATACTGTCTTCGATACTCTTGATGATTTACCCGTGTTTTGGACGGATGTCAGAGGACTTGGTGTCTCAAAAGCATGAATTTTGGAAAGTACCAGAGGCTGGGCTCCTCGAATCGCGAAAAAACGGCGAAAACCGGGGTTTTCGGGGCTTTCCCGGCGACCCCGGGGTCCAAGGTCGCCGGCGGCCCTGGCCCAGGGTCGCAGGGGTCAGCGACCCTGGGGGGGTTTTCCCCCTTTCGTGTCCCGTTTTGCGTCCGTTTTTGCTTTTTTCTGATTTTTTTTTATCTGTACTTTTCCTTGACATTTTGACCATTTATTGGCCTGATTTCTTTGTAGGAAACCTGATGAGAATCCTTGCATTTTATTTTGCAAAGTTTCCAATTTCCTGAGAAAGCCGAAGACTTTGTCGCGCAGAGCTGCCGATTTTCCGTCAGAAGCTGAAACTGGGCCAAACGATGTCGGAATGACCTGAAATTTGGTGTGAAGCCTCCTGAGCAATAAATAAGACCAACCATAGGCTTTTGTTTGAGTTTCGAAGCCGTTTGGGGTCCTATCACCTGCAGACTTGTTTTTTGTCGCGATGAAGATGTCGCGGTTTGATGTGTGGTCAACCGATGTCCGATTGACTTGAAATTTGACAGGGAACCTATTGGAGTCATTTTAAGATGATCCATAGGTTCTGTCTTGGAAACCATGGTCCCGGAGAGCTTTTGTCGCCGAGAGCTCCTTTTCGGCTGTCGGAGAAGCGAAGTTAGGCCAAATGATTTTGAAATGGCCCGAAACTTCTTGTGTACTCCTCTTTTGGCTGTCTGGAAGAATCTTGTAGTTTTTGTTTGATTCTGACAAGATTTGATTTTTGGAAGCAGCATTGCCTATTTATGGCAGGTTGCGACTTCATGTAGCTCTTTGGATCTTGAAAAGGCAAAGTGACATTTTTGGTGTCAACAAATGCCCCCTCGAGGTACAGCGGCGAGTTGCTTAACTTTTGTAGTCGATGTGCCTCGAAGAGATTTTTTGAAGGAGAGCCTGTGTTTTGACCAAGAGTCTTTGAGCAATCTTTCTTTTTGGTATTTGTAGCCTTTTGAGCTTCCAGGGGAATTTTATGGTAGTGAAAGGGATCACGTACCATCTCGAGGCAAAGTTTTGAAGATGACATCAGGGATGTGGATTTGGGTTTTGACCTTGTGACCTAACAGGCTATATGTGGCAGGTTAGGGGGTCGGGTTTGGTTTTGATCGTGTGACCCAACAAGCTGTATGTGGAATGTTGGGGGATCAATTTTGGTTTTGATCTTGTGACCTAACAGGCTGTATGTGGCAAGTTAGGGGATCAGGTTTTGGTTTTTGGTTTTGGTCTTGTGAACTAACAGGCTGTATGTGGCAAGTTAGGGGACCAGGATTTGGTTTGATTTTTGTGGAATGTCAATTTCAAGAATTTGGCTCAATTTGGTAGATGAGGCTGGATGGTTTGATTTTTGGAAGCTCATGGGGCTTGGAATTTTCTTTTGTATGGTCCAATCAACTCAAAAGAGGCATGGAACCATTTTTGTATGCTCTTGGTAAGAGGGATTTCTCTTTGACTAAAAGCCCAAAATTTATTTATTATTATTATTATTTTTTTTTTGTGTGCCTAGGTGGTCAAACCTGGCTCATATGGGCTAACCCATGGGACCTTAAGCTTTTGAAATAGCTTAGATCTTATATGGTGTCATTTTTGTAAAGAATATCCAAAAATATCTCATTTGGATAGAGAATATCCAAGAATATCTTTATTTGGAGAGAATCTCTCATGATCCCTTTATTTTGGGATAGAATATCTCAAGATATCTTTCTTTTGGGAAAGAATCCGTCATAGATTATATCTTTTAGGAGAAAATCTCTCATTGATTTCTTTTTGGGAGAGAATCCCTCAAGATATCTTTCTTTTGGGA